>JBAMCJ010001773.1:0-37510 GCA_037075205.1 Drosophila prostipennis
TCAAATGCCCCATAGTGGTACGTTTTGAACTCGCTAACCTATTTACCAAACCAATCGTTCTCGCCTCAAAATTGAAAACACTCCAACTCTCGGATCCTCAATACTATCGCTCAAAGCGCATAGATCTCATCACCGGAGCCGACCTCATGGCGGGTCCACTCCTCCCGGAAACCCGAATCGGAACTCCAGACGAACCCATTGCAAAAAATTCACATCTCGGTTGGATGATACTTGGCAAATTCCAGGATTCAATCCACACACTTACTATTCGCTGTCACCAAACCGCCCTAGGTACGGAATCGCTGTTAAAGAATTTCTGCGAAGTAGAATGTGCTCCAAGCCGATCCCTTCACTCTGACGAAGAGCGGTGGTGTGAGTCCTGTTTTAAGGAAACGCACACACGTCAACTAAACGGTTGTTTTATGGTTCGTCTACCTTTCAAATGGTATTTCGACCCTTGGAAAATAGCATCAAATCGCATTAAACTGTTTTCTTCAACTAGAGCGACGTTATCAACGGGATCCAGACAAATGGAGTCGCTACAAAGATGGAATAGAAGAGTATTTTTAATTGGGACAAATTACACCAGCGATCTCTAGTAAGAGATCAACAGTCATTACATCCACAAAATCCTTTCGGGTCGAATCCTGCGTTCTTCCTCATCATGCCGTCTATAAAGAATACAGTCTCACCACCAAACAGCGCATCGTATTCGACGCATCGGCAAGAACCTCAAACGTTCGATCTCTAAACGATGTTTTGTCCGTAGGACCCACGCACAGTGGCGTCTTTGACTTTTTTTTCGTAATAAATCATAACTTTTGAACCAGTGAAGATAATTGAATGATAGATAATTGATCCACCTTTTAAATTATTGCTTGAGACAGGGAGTGGGCGTGGCAGAGGCGTACTTACAAATCGGCAAAGTCAGAATTTAAAAACAAATCCATTTTTTTCCGACCAAAAAAAACTTTTTTTTTTAAGTTTATGTTTTTTTAGTTTCTTTTTTTATGTTGTAATTTTTAAAAATTATTAAAAAAAAAAAAATTGGGGTTTTAAAAAAAAATATTTTTTTTTTAAATGCAGTTTTGTTTATTTTCTTTTTTTATGTTTTAAGTTTTAAAAACTAAAAAACCAAAATAAAAGTTTTTTTTTTTTTTTAAATTTTATATTTAATGTTTTTTGAAATAATGGTCACAATTTGGTAAACTTGGTAAATCCAATAGACTTAACATTTCTGGACTTTAATTACTAGATTGTTTGGATTCGCACATACTAAATTCAATGCTTGCAGCGTAAGTTGTTTTAAGCAGGCAAAAGTGGCTATTTTCGTTTCTGAATAACTTTTAAACGTGATTTTTTACAGTAACATGATATAAACCAAAATTTAAGGAATCTCAAGGGCTATACAGTTTGAAGTTTTAACGGAAATCGTTAGAGCCGTTTTTAAGAAAAAAAAAGCAAAAAAAAAAGTTTTAAAAAAAATTGTTTTGTGCATATCTTTTTAAATATTACATTTACACAAATTACATACAGGCGCTTAAAGCATTTTTAAATACCTTTTAAACGAGATACAGCACAGGTCTGTAGCTTAAGTAGTTAAGAACAGACACAAGACACAACAATACTGCATTTTTACTTTTCCGAAATATTTAAATTTTTTAAAATCGTATATACGCGATTGTGGGCGTTAGAGGGGGCGTGGCACCTTCTCCTCCTAGAATCTGCATGCAAAATGCCAATCTTCTAGCTTTTATGGTTTCCGAAATCTCAGCGTTCAAACGGACGGACAGACATGGCTAGATCGACTAGGCTAGTGATCCTGATCAAGAGTATATACCCTTTTACTCTACGAGTAACGGGTATAAAAATAATATTAAATAGTTTTTTTTTTATTTTCCATCAAAGTTGAAAAATTTGGAAAATATGGGCTTTCGCAAATAACGCATAACTAAGAGAGGCATAACTAAGGCTGGCAAACTGCAATATGTTTTACTTTTTTTACTCTTATTTAACACACCAAAGCGATTCGATACCTCGTTTTAAGATATACCCCCCGGAAGTGCGAAAAATTACCTAAAAACGGTGTGTTTTTTTTAAGTGAAAAATTGTTCAACTTTGAAAGGGCATATCTTTTACAAAAAATTTATTTGAAAAAGGGTTGCATATTTGTAATAGTGGATCAATTAACTGTCGATTGGTATGGGTCGCAACTTTCTAGGACAAAGTCGAGAAAGTGATTTATTGCACGTTTTTGGGCCCAAGGCGCCACTGTGCCACGCTACAAAATGATCTCCCTGCAGTGTTGCTGAATTGGAGACAGTACCGATATGTGTTCACTGCCGACATCCAGCGCATGTAGCGTTGCATCGACGTACATCCGGACGACACACAGTATCACCAAAATTGTCTATCAACTGTAATGTTCGGTACCGCTTCGGCACCATTTACCGCCATTAGAGTAATTCGTCAAATTGCAGAAGATGAACGCGAAAATTATCCACTGGCAGAAGAGGTAATCTACACGAAATCTACGTCGACGATTCCGGTGAGCACATCATCTCAGCGGCACAAAACAAGAGCTTACAAACCCAGAACGCTCTAAAATCCGCAAATATGGGATTAAGAAAATGGGTCTAGCAACGACACAGTGCTCCTGGACTAAATTCCTCCATCAAACATATGCAATGAAACCTCACGAAGTTGGGATAGCTCTGATACAGTCAAAACCTTAGGCATGCATTGGTTACCTAACCAAGACTGTTTCACCTACAATCTGCTAGCGAGCCTTCCCACAGGTTCAACGAACAGAGAAATTCTTACCAAGCCTCGCCAGGCTTTTTGACCCTTTAGGACTAATTGCTCCTATTCTTATTTCAGCCAAATTAATTCTAAAGGAAGTCACAATGGCACACCTACATTCCGAAAACGAACCCACGCACTTATTAGGATGGGACGTCCGAGTGCCCGCTTCCAGCGCTACCAAATGGAAAAAGTTTCGTTTCAATCTGGAGGACATCGGCAAAATCCGAATACCTCGCAGCATAAGGTATACACCAGCCTTTAGTTAGGATATCTAGTTATACGCTTTCTGCGCTGTAATGGCAACTAAACTAATCAAGTGGGTAATAGCGACCAATCGTTGGAAAAACGCTAAAATCACAGTGACATACTGGAGGGACCCCACGATCGGTCTCCACTGGATCAAGGGAGATGTCACCAGATGGAAGACGTTCGTCGCCAATCGTGTTGCCTACATTTTGGACCACAGCGATCCACACCAATGGAGACATGTTCCCACGACGGATAATCCAGCAGACAGTGCTACGAGAGGACTATCCCCATCAGAAATCTCCACCTTTGATCTCTGATGGCACGGACCATCTTAGTTAAGTCAACACCCCAGTGAGTGGCCGGACTCAGAATTACCAAACATAAAATTTGATGAGCAGTCCCTAGAAGCAAAATCCATACGAGTTCATTTGCACCCGACCCAGGTAGACTTCAATATCATTGAGCGGTTTTCAACGAACACCAAACTCGTCCGAGTCATCGCATACATACTGCGCTTTTGTCACAACGCTCAATCGAAGAAAACCAGATCTTACAATCAGCTGTCGACGGTGGAACTGGATAAAGCACTTTACGGCGTTGTAAAAATCGTACAAGCCGAAACAAGAAATAATTTGCCTTCTAAGAGCATCTTAAGGAATCTTACTCCCTTTCTTGACGACGGCATCTTGCGCGTTCGCGGTCGTCTCAAGCATTCCAGTCTTCCTTTCGATCGCAAGCATCCAATCATCTTACCGCAGCGTCATTTCATTACAGAATTGGTATCTGGCTACCTCGCATCAGGCTACCCTGCAGTAGTAGGATAATACGGGAGCTTGCTCACTAGGTAATAAATCATGTCAAAAAAGGGGGTGGGGGTGACCCTAATTAGTCACGCATGGTTGCACACAGGTGTCATAATGACCTAATTAGCATAATTAATTAATAAAAGTGTGGGAGAAAGGGGGAAAAATGGGGGGTGTGTGTGACCGTTAGGATGCACACAGGTGTCATAATGACCTAGTTAGCATAAAAAGGTCACTTAATTAAGTTAGAAAGGGTGTGAGGGGTGAGGATCACCCCAAAGAAATGGTGAAAGTGGGAGGTATGTTATGTCATGCGTTTGAATTTGTGATTGCTTGTGTGAGAGGGGTGTTTTGTCATGCATAGAATTGTGGTTGTTTAGAGTGATCTTTACCCAAATATGGTGTGTAGGAGCGTGAGAGAAGGGTGTTTTGTCATGCGTAGAATTGTGGTTGTTTAGAGTGATCTTTACCCGAAAATGGTGTGTAGGAGCATGAGAGAGGGGTGTTTTGTCATGCGTTTGAATTTGTGATTGCTTGTGTCTGAGAGGGGTGTGTTGTCATGCCTAGAATTTGTGGTTGTTTAGAGTGATCTTAACCCGAAAATGGTGTGTAGGAGTGTGAGAGAGGGCTGTTTTATTATGCGTGTCCGTTTTGTTGAATTCAATGAGGATTGTAGATGATATCTGTTAGTGTAACCTGTCTTCAGTGGTTTTGTGGTCAAAAAGTGTTAGTTTGAGGGAAACAAGCGTGAGTTCAAGAACTCCCCCTCTTTAGCGAGCATTAGCGAGCATTAGGTCTTAAATGTTTCAATTCTATAGTGGAGGTGGTGGAGGTGGTGGTGGTGGTTCCTAACAGAATATACACAAAAACAAATGAGATCGTTTATTTAGTCAAATGCGTTAATTTTTCAAAAAAGTTACATGTCAAGAAGAAATGTGGAAAGTAGTCCAGTTTAAGAAAACTATCCGAGTTGAGTGAATCATATAAAATCGTCGTGCGAACCCTCCGGAAATTTCAAGTTGAAGAAAAGTCGTCTTAATTTTTGTTTCAAGTGGATTCGAAATCTATGTAAACGTATTTTCATTATAAAAATCAAAACACTTTACAGTTTAAGTAAAGTTGTACTAACTTGTGAAATACCCAAATTTGAGTTGTGTGAACAAACTAAAAAAGAAAATAAAATACTTAACAGTTAAAGTAAAGTATAATAAAGTAAAAAGAAGAAGAAGTGAAAAAAAACATTGCAAAACAATATTTAAAAACAAAACAAATCAAAATGAATAGTATTGTGAACAGTGCAATATTACCCTGTCGGCTAACATTTCGTGGAGTCATCATCTGCGGACGGAGCAGCATATTCAAAAATTAAAAAAATCAGATCTGGATTCCGAGGAAGATTTATTCAGTATCTATATGAAAATACCAGTAATTATGTGATTTATCCAACACGATTTATGGAGGAAGCAGGAAAAGCTTTTTTCCCTCACTTGTATCCATTGTTGGAGAGTTATGGATCAGTAAAAATTAACTTTGAACTTTTTGGAAAATACGCGCTCTTGAAGGAAGAAGTGGAATGTGAAGAAATAAAATCATTTCAAAGTAAAACAAGAGAGAACGCTATAGTCGGGTTGGTGTCCCGACTATCTAGTACCCGTCACTCAGCTAAAGGGAGTGCGAACGAGATAAAACTTTGATCAGGCCTAACTTTTTAACGAATGGTCCGATTTAAAAAATTTCTTCTACATTTCGATAGGTATTGATAAACACAACAAAACTGCATTCCTACTTTTCCGAAATATTTACATTTTTAAAATCGTATATAAGCCATTGTGGGCGTTAGAGGGGGCGTGGCACCTTTTTGAAATAAACTTGTGCTGCGTAGGAACTCCTAGAATCTGTATGCAAAATGCCAATCTTCTAGCTTTTATAGTTTCCGAAATCTCAGCGTTCATACGGACAGACAGACGGACAGACAGACATGGCTAGATCGACTCGGCTAGTGATCCTGATCAAGAATATATATACTTTATGGGGTCGGAAACGCTTCCTTCTAGCTGTTACATACTTTTGCACGAATACAATATACCCTTTTACTCTACGAGTAACGGGTATAATGACAAAAATCACTGCCTACTCCAATATAGAAACCGAATACAAGGAGCACATGGAGAAAATTTTGGTGAGGATGGAGGATGACTAAACTTACGGGCGCACAAATATTTCTCAAGGCTCGACTTAAAAAACGCCTACCATCAATTGGAATTGGCCGAGTCCAGCAGGAGGATTACAACATTTATCACACACCGTGGCTTGTTTCGGTACAAAGTTTAACGTTGGAGTGAACTCGGCCCCTGAAATTTTTCAAAGGTTAATGGAAGAACTCTTATCTCCCTGTCAAAATGCCTTAAGCTACATTGACGATATAATAGTCAATGGAAGCGATATTAAAACCCATGACGCAACCTTAAAAATGGTTAAAAAAACTTTTAAAAATAATAATGTAGTGTTAAACGAAAATAAATGCACACTAAGAAAATGCACACCCAGAAACTAAAATTTTTAGTGCACATTTTATCTGATCAAGGGATTAAAGTTGACCCAGAAGAAGTAAAGGTTATTACTGAATTCAGAGCTCCCAAAAATAAAGAAGAAATACGCAGCTTCCTTGGTCTAGCTATATACTTGGCTAAATTTGTGGTTGACTTAGCAGACAGCACCGAGCCCTAAAGGAAATTATTAAAGTGCCATGAACCGTTTGTTTGGGGTAAAGAGCAGGACGAAGCATTAAGCATTAAAAGGGAAAATTGCGGCAGTTCCGAAACTTTCGTTCTTTAACCCTAAAGACAAAACGTTCTTAATAGCGTATGCTAGTCCGGTGGCTCTTGGTGCTGTACTAGTCCAGTTTGACAAAGCTAACACCCCACGAAATCATTTGCCAGCAAGAGCCTTTCACCGGTGGAAAAGAGATATTCGCAAATCGAAAAGGAAATCCTTGCGCTAGTGTGGGGTGTCGAGAAATTCTATTTTTATTTGGCTGGGTTGCAGTTTGACCTAATAACCGATCACAAGCCATTAGAGGCGATCTTTAAGCCAACATCACGACCCACTAACCACTGATAATGGAAGGCAATTTGTAAGCGCTGAGTTCAAAAGTTTTTGCGACTCAAACGGCCCCAAGCCAACGGCGAAGTGGAGAACATGACCCGTTCTCTCGTTAAACGGTTAAAGATAGCTTATGCAAATAACGACAGCTTCAGGAAAGAAATCCAGAAATTCATGTTGATGTACAATGTTACACCTCATGGTATAACAGGCGCTCCACCGACGGAGCTTATGTTCAACAGGGTGATTAGGGATAAAATCCCAGGCGTTCAGAATCTTGTTGGCGATATGGCCGACTAAGAGGAAAAAGACAAAGATCTGCGGAAAAAGAAAAAGGGAAGCTGTTAGCAGACAAATCTAGGAGCACGGAAACTATTGACATTCGTATTGGAGACAAAGTACTTCTAATGAACGTAGTGCTCCTACATTTGATACGACAACCTATGAGGTTACGAAGCGAGAAGGAAATGTTGTCCAGATATTTGGGGTGGTAAGACGTACACCAGAAACGTTGCTCACCTAAAAAAGATAGTAGAGACTAAATCGCCTAAGTTGACAAACCCGGTGGACGTCGACGCCGACTCATTTCCTTCATCTTCGATCTTTTTACAGCCAACACCTGAAACTTTAAGGCCACAGGAACCCTCGAAGACTTTGGATTCAATGGCGCAGGAGGATTCGATGTCTAGTAAGCAGGATATACCAAACGAAGACCGAAGACTCCGTCTAAAGAAAAAGGAAGGGGTGTGGAGATCTGTACCAGCGGAGAGCGGCGCTGAGGATGAGAGTAATCTTCCACGCCAGTTGGCAACGCCTTATCATTAGTTTCAGTGACGCCGGCCGGAGCGGAAGGCCAATAAAGAACATTATTAAAATCGCAACATAACGTATTTCACTTAACTGGAGATTGGGGATCTTTACAGAGATGATCCCAAACTAGGATTTATTATGACGACTTTTCATACTATAATCCAGAATTACCGTCTGAAACATGGTAGTAAATCATTAGAATAGAATAAGAAAATTAAATTCAATAAATTAATTAATAAGAAAAATAATTTAAATTCTTTAAAATTAATAAATTAATTAAAATTAATAAGCAAAATCATATAAAGTAATAATAAATAAAATAAAATAATAAATAAAATAAAATAAAAAAAAATAATAAAATAAAATGAAGATAAAATAATTTCTACAAGCTCCTTTGCGAGTCCCTTTTATGATATCTTTATGAGCCATTTGTGGAAGAAAAGACATTTTAGAATTAATTTAGCAATTAAAGATTCTGGGGGGAGGCGGAAAATATTCCACATCTAAGAATTATTAGCTTGTGAGACATTCTTTTGATTTCTTTATTAGTTTTACAATCATGATCATTTTCTCACGTGGGTGTGTGGCCTTTCCCACGTACATAGAAAGCCCAGTTGAATATTAATTACTCATAATGAGGAAAAAGTCTCGTGATCAATATTGTTCCACGGAAGGCCGGAGGGGGAGCGACCTTTTCTCTCATATGTAATCACCTGTTTACAGCAGTTTCATGAGGATATTTTATTGGATTTCTTATACCAATTAAACCGTTTTTTTTATTTTATTAGATAATAGAGTAGATACTCCTTTGTGCTGTCAAATTTTGAATAAGTCATGGCAACCTCTAGAGCTAAGAAATTAAAAACGTTCACTGAACATACATAGAGAAACATACATGTTTACTCGCATTCTATAGGATGCCTTGACTTATTTGAAATTTGACAACACATAGGAGTAGATAATAAAATAAAAAATTCGGTTTTATTGGTATAAGAAATCCAATAAAATCTCCTCATGAAACTGCTTTAAACCGAAATTAAAGCATACAATGAACAATAGATACAATGAATAATTAAAATTAGTTCCATTTAAGATTTAATTCTCAGAATTATTTTTCCATCAGAGAAATCTCTCAAATTTTGCGATTTTCAACTTTGGCGTCGAATTCCAAATACATGGGCAATGGTTCACGATGGGGACTATTTTTTAGTAGTGCCGTGATGTATTGAGAGTAAGTCCTAGCGAAAATAATAAAGGTAAGTCCAATTATATAGGCCACGTACTTCAAAATGTCGGCAAACATCGGTTTTTATACCCGTTACTCGTAGAGTAAAAGGGTATATTGTATTCGTGCAAAAGTATGTAACAGCTAGAAGGAAGCGTTTCCGACCCCATAAAGTATATATATTCTTGATCAGGATCACTAGCCGAGTCGATCTAGCCATGTCCGTCTGTCCGTCTGTCCGTCTCTCCGTCTGTCCGTCTGTCTGTCCGTATGAACGCTGTGATCTCGGAAACTACAAAAGCTAGAAAGTTGGGATTACCAACACATATTCTTGGGCTTCCTACGCAGCGCAAGTTTATTTCAGCCGAGCGCCACGCCCCCTCGCCCACAATCACCCATAATCGCCCACAAACTATACTAAAATGTGTCTGGCGCCCACATTTTTAAAGATTTTGCAATTCTGTTGTGTTTAGTTATACCTATCGAAATGTAGAAGAAATTTTTTAAATCGGAGCATTCGTTAAAAAGTTATACCTGATCAAAGTTTATATGTCCATCTCCCTCGCACTCCCTTTAGCCGAGTGACGGGTATTAGATAATCGGGACAACAACCCGACTATAGCGTTCTCTCTTGTTTGTATTCTTATCTATACCGCGGAACCTGTAGGTGATGGAAAATAATTTTGTATGGGACTTTTACTCAGGAGCACCCAAATATCATGGAAAACTTGAAATGGTTCGTGGAAATTTCACAAAGTTTAATTTTGTGTTCCTGTGCTATTAATTGATCATAACCAAGAAAAAGGATACGTGATCAGTATTGTTAGGACATGATCGTGACATTTTTATGACATCTTAACTCATTAAAATCAATTAATTTATGGATTATGCTAATTTTGCCAGAACCCGCATCCGGTAATGAGGGGCGGGGGTCATTAGTATGTTAATCAGAGAGGGGCGGGGGTCATTAATATGCTAATTAGAGAAGGGCGGGGCCCACTAATATGCAAATTGGCCCAGAACCCGTATATTTAAACTACTATAACAGACTGTGCAGTGTACTGGCTATGTGTAAATGCGGATAAACGAAAGCCTGGCCAAGTCGTATAGGTGAGACTTTGTTGTGTATGCTGGTGTGTCAAAAATGAAAACAACGGGAGCTTGAAAGAAACGCGCCCGTACTCTTACTGTTTGTTTTGTTTTAGATGTTTTACATTATAAAATATATTAACAGCTTCAGTTATATTAGTACATAAGAGCAGATTAGACCAATCCGAGCAAGCACAATTTGGACTAGAAACCAAGCATTTTGAACAGGGTTAACTTGAGGCTATAATTTTTCAGAGTTCAACAGCAGAAAGTGGACATATATTAAGCATGCTTCTGTACCAGTTTGATGGTAAAATTTTAACGGAGTCAAATCCCACAGGTCTTGCACTTTCAATTTACAAACATCCCATTAAAAAAGTTCGTCAGTATACCCTTCAGAACACGGTTGGAAATATATTGAAATATATTAAAAAAAGGGGCATATTGAAATTAGTCTGATAGTCGGAAATTGCCTTCCTTCTCTTTATACCCGTTACTTGTAGACTAAGAGGGTATGTTGTATTCGCGGAAAAGTATGTAACAGGTAGAAGTAAGCGTTTCTGTCCCGAAGTTTGCGAAGAATATATATTCTTGATCAGGATCATTCACACCCGAGTCCTGTCTGTCCGTCTGTCTGTCCGTGTGAACACTGAGATCTCGGAAACTATGTGCCACGCCAAATAATAGTTATGAAGCCAGAAAAGTTTTAACGAAAATGTATTAGTTTTTTCAATATTTATCGATTGACCGAAAAAAAGTGTGCTTCGCCCACTCTAAGGCCCACAAACCGCGAAAAATTGTGGCGCCCACAGTTTTGAAGCTAGACTGAAAATTTTAACTGAAATGTGTTTGTTTTGTCAATAGAAAACATTGAGCAAAAGGAAAATCGAGTCGTGTTCTTTTCAGCCTCCTCGCAAAGTCTTTTAAATATCGCAAAAAAAACGAATAAAACCTGCCAAAAACAATTTAATTTTTTTCATGAACACAAATAGAGCAACGAGATCGTCAAAAACTGCGGTTTTATATTGTGAAACCGTGAACATTTGTGATTAAAAAATTCCAAATTTTAACTCGCAGACACAAGCCGAGAATTACTCAATAAAACAAGCACGAAACACTCGAAACCCAAAAGAAAACTAAAATTGGCTTGCACTAGCTAAAAAAAGAATATAACGAAACAACAGAAGACTGTCAATTAACACAAGTCACTCATAAGGAAAGCACTCAGCCATGCCTGCCCCCAAAACAGCACGAGAAGCCACGGCCACCGAAGTGGTTCAACTCGCAACTCGGGTAACACAACTGGAGGAGGAGTTGAAGGAGTTGCAGGCTCTAAAGTTGAACTTCGACAATTTGGAGCCCAAAGTGGAGAAGGTGCACTCGCGAGGTGATGACATACAACATCTGGAGTTCGAAATTGCAGATATGCAAAGTATGGAGAAGCAAGTGGGTGAGCTATCCGCAAAAATATCTGCTCAGGAAAATGCCGATGTCCAGTGTGAAGTAAGATTGCACGGTGTGTTCTACAAAGAGGGCAAATCACAAAAAACTCTATTTAATACACTCTCCTTTTCACTTGGAATCAAACCGGCACCAAAACTTTTGGAGATTTTTAGAGTCAAAATACGCAACGCGACGAGCGCTATTGTTGACCCAATAATAAAACTCAAATTCGAGCACTTGAGAGACAAAATAACGATGTTGCGACATGCCGCCGAATACAGGCGTACTAACAAGAAAACGCTGGTTCTTGCGCTGTTGGGTTTCGATTCAGATGCGGCAATTTATTTAAACGAACAATTAATGAAGGAAAACTACACCATTTTTAAAAAAGCAATAACAATGAAAAAACAAAAGCTCCTATCAGCTGTTTTCTCTCGTTGTGGCTATGTACACGTTAGAGTGCATCGGAGAGAAGATGTTATGTGTCTGGAGACCATGCAAAAGCTTTATCGGCTTCAGTTCGTATTGTCTCCAGAACAGCTGTCTGCGTCTAGTTCGTTTCGCACATAAAATTAGCCTAAAATTATGCTTAGATTTTTTTTTCTCTTTTTATTTTTTGTAGTATATACTATTTTATCTTTACAAATTTAATTATGTGTATAGTTAACATTGAATCGCGCGTATTTTTATGTATTAAGTATGGATAGTCCACTCATTTCCAGGACAAGCAGCCAGGTAGTAATCAGAAGTCTAGCCAAACAAAAAGCAGGCTCAAAAATAATACACTTGAACTCGAATATTGATGTTATCTGTGTATCCGAAACGTGGTTTGTCAAAGGTGTTAGTGATATGTCAGCTATGTGTGAAAGTTTTAATCTTAATAATCGCTCCGATCGTAGTGGTCGAGGTGAAGGAGTTGCTTTGTATATAAACAAGAAACTAAACGCTAAAACGGTATGTGTCCAACCAGAAACAAGTGCGATTGAATATATATTCCTATATATCTTCAACAAAAGAGATAACACATCAATTTTAATTGGCTGTATCTACAGACCGCACAAATCAACTGAATACTCTGAATCTACTCTCTCATTAAAATACACAGAAGTAATTCTTGCTGGTGATTTCCACAGTAATATTTTAATTGAAAAGCATTTGTTAAACGATATGGAATCACTTTGTTTATTTCCTGTAAACTTTAAATATCCTACACATTTTCCCACTACCTGCAACAACCTACTTGATGTATTCTATGTAAGTGGCTGTAAAAAAATTCAGAATTATGACCAAATATCGTTGCCTGCCTTTCCCAACCAGGATCTGATCTTTTTCGCGTACAACATTAATCTTGACCATAATGACTATTACATAGAAAATGTGAGGACCCATCGTCACAATAACTAAATACAACCCACCAAAGAACAACCTTTTCAAACGCGCGCCCAAAACGTTAACTGGCCACACTAATATATCGATAGTCGAATACCATACCTGGTCACACTAACTCCACCGAGTGTGCTCTGGGCACACTCAACGGGGCCTATATAAGCAGAGGCAAGACCCCAGATGAGTCACTTGCGTTCCGACGATCTTCGAGGAAACACATCAGCAACAATAAGAAATGTCCGGGTAAGTGTTCTGGTAGATAGTCTGGGTACTGGTGGTGGATCCGTAAGAGTGCGATTTTAAAGCGGCTCTGCGACCTGGTGAGGATCACTGGCGTTCCGGTTTGGTTTTCTAGAAATCAGCCCAGATCCAGTCGTGATCACTGAGGCGGCCCGCTTTACGTAATTCAGGCCAACCTCAGTGAGTTCCCCCAGACGTCACGTTTGCGGCACCCGACCCGGAAACGAAACGGATGTAGAACGGCAGACCGAAACTAACGATGCCGTACATTCCTGAAACCCACTAGAAATCCAAGTAGATCGTTCCCAATGACCCAGAACACTACGAACCCGACGTACGCACGACGAAACGACGTAACTTCACGGCCCTTCCGCAGCTCCAACGCATCCACTCGGCCCTTCCGCAGCGCCAGATCACAGAGACGGCAGTATCCAGGTCAACCCCCTCAAAGCAAGCAGTTCATCACTCGGCCCTTCCGTGGCCGCCGACCCAACGACAGAAAGCAGTTCATCACTCGGCCCTTCCGCAGCGCCGAATTACGACGGCAAGCAGCGCCAAACCGACCGAACAGCAAGCAGTCCGACTCATCTAAACACAACCACACGATAAACGTATATTGTACGATTACTTCGAAATACACGTCCACTTTATAGTTCTATCCCTCTGTGTCATTATTGGGGAAAGGGAGGTAAATCGATCTATAGAGGAAATATAAATATCTGTCGCGAACCCTGACCACGGCGAGCTATACCGCCTCCCAAAACAGGGTCGTTACAGTGGCGCCCAAACAGATTGAAGACAAATAGACAGAAACCTCAAACACCACAAAGATCGTTTACCCTGTTCCTCAACACAACACAGATAAAATGGCAGACAAACTAACTCGAAGCTGGATCTTCAACTGCAATAAGGCCGAATTGGAAATCTATCTGATGGAATTTGACATCGAGCCAGAAACACTGTGCGAAGACATGCGGAAACAAATGCCGGAGTTCATAAAAAACGGTGACCATAGCTAAGAAACCATCATACGCCTCCTAGAGCTGGCACAGAAGACCGCAAGGACCCCATCACCAGCACCCGACGGATAAGGGAATCAACCAAAAGGCACTAGTGGGGCATTCAACACGGAGCAACACATCAACGAGAAAAACTTGAACTCGCTACAGATACCGGACAGGCAAGAAACAAGCAGCGGAAAACCCGTACCCGAGCCCAGAAAGACCGACAAAGTAGCCACAATGGGGGTAATACGAAGGTGGGGACCCGACAGAATTCATTTGTAGAACGGAAGAGCTGGCAAGGGCCTATGGAATAGAGCTCGACCACGCAGCAGGAGCTATGGTGATTTTGCTCAGAGACTGTGCCCTAGACTGGTGGCACACCCATCCAACCCCAATGCCATAGTGGAAAAGCTTCAAGAAAGAATTCCTGGAATACTACAGACCAGCGGGCCACGAAGAGAAAGCGATGGCACCAGGGTTAAAACGATCTAGCAAAGGACTACGCGCGGGAACTCCGGAAGAATATGAGATTTACCACACTCACGGAAGAAAAAAAACTAGAGTGGGTTTACCGGAACAGTCGAGTGGAATTTAAAAAGTATGCTAAACGGGGAGAACCTAGCATGCTAGCAGAATACTAGTGTTGGGTAAGAACTGCTCATTTGGGTGAACATGTTCACTTGCTCTTTTTTTTCCAAATGAGTCAACTCACTCAGTTTGCTCACTTGCTCACTTCTTCACTTGCTCTCTTGTTCTTTTGCTCACTTGTTCACTTGCTCACTTGTTCACTTGCTCACTTGTTCTTTTGCTCACTTGTTCACTTGCTCACTTGTTTTGTCCTTTAATTTCTCACTGGCTCTGAGAAAATAGCTGATTGACTGTAAAACCGTATGCAAAATGCATCCAAATAGTAAAAAAAAACTTTTTAAGCCAAAAACAGCAAGAGAGCAACTTAGCAAGTGAACTAAAAAAACCAAATAAGAGAGAGCAAAACTGAACAAAAAAGAGCAAGTAAGAGAGCAAAACTGAGCAAGTGAACAAAAAGGAGCAAGTGAGCAAAAATGAACAAGTGAACAATAAAGAACAAGTTCGGAGGAACATGTTCACTCACTCAGTTTAGTGAGCAACTCTTTTTTGTTCACTCACTCATGAGCAACCCAACACTACAGAATACCTACGGTTAGCAGAGGATTTCGAGGCCCTCCAGCCATAGGAACGCACAACACAACAAACACCGGAAAGTCACTGGACACAACAGCAGCGACCGGGAAATTTCGAGAGACAACAGCAATCATCTGGAAATTTCGGGAGACAAACAAGAAACCAATGGAGACCCCAGGAACAGGGGAATCACAAAATCATTCAGCATGAATAATAGATGTTCAAGGTGCAAAGAAGAGGGACATAGAGGACAGCAGTGCAACAACACGCCAAGAATATATTGCTGGATATGCGGACATGATGGAATACGCACGATCCATTGCTGTCGCCGGAACGAAACGTCGGCCTCTGGCCCATGGGATCAGAGCGGGCACCCAGGGCAAACATCACACCCGCAACAGCAATAAACTTCAACGGCCGACGACTACTTGCACAAGTGAATATAGGCAACACAAGAGTTCGCGGGGCCATAGACTCGGAAGCCACAAGAAGTTTTATCGCCAGGAAACTAGCCAACAACATAGCCAACCATGGGAGAAGAAAACAAGTAACCGAAGCCATTAGACTTGCAGACGGGACAAACAGAACGGTCACAGAGGCACTGGAAGTACCAATACACCTCGGGAACCGACTAAGCACGACGACGCTGCTAATCCTCGAAGAGGTAATCGGCGACCTTCTACTGGGCATAGACTTCTTGGAACAATGTAACGCGACATTACAGCAAGAATGAACGGGAACAAAAGAAACAAAACCAGGACCAAAAAACAGAGCCACGGCATCGGATCACTAGCGACAGGCGATCTAACAGACGCAGAGGTCAAAAAAACCCTCAAAAAGGAATTGGAAATGATGAGTCAAGTCAAGGGATTCAGCCACATTGTCACGCAAAGGATCTTCATGAAACACGATCGCCCAATTAAACGGCGGTATTACCCTCAAAACCCGGCCATGCAAGCAATAATAAACAAATAAGTGGACAACCTCCTAGCTCAGGATCTTATCGAACCCTCGCCTTCCGCTTACAGCTCGCCAGTAGTAATCGTTGAAAAGAAAAACAAAGATTGGAGACTTTGCATAGACTACAGGCAGCTGAACGAACATTCAGAACGAGACGCATACCCGGTACCCCGAATGGATCACATACTCAACCAACTACGGGAGGCCAAGTATATAAAGTATATAAGTACACTCGACTTAAAAAGTGGCTACTGGCAAATACCGATGGACAAAGGGAGCAAAGAGTACCAGGAGTACCAGGTCTCGGACTGTTTCAGTGGTAGGTAATGCCCTTCGGACTACACACAGCACCAGCCACGTTTCAAAGAACCCTGGACTCAGTCATAGGACCGGAGATGGAACCCTTTGCATTCGCGTACCTTGATGATATAGTGGTCATCGGGCGTTCCAAAAGGGAACACCTGGAAAAGCTGCAGGAAGTAATGAACCGACTACGGAAGGCAAACCTAAGGATAAACACAGACACTGGCAAGGAATGCACAGAGATATACAGCAGCATGTACGAAGCTGCGAAACGTGCAAAAGCTACAAAACATCCCAACAACAAGCAGCGGGAAAAATGTTGTCAGAAATAGCGAAAGCACCCTGGGAAACCCTTTGCATAGACTTCGTGGGCCCACTACCGAGATCTACCCACGGTAATAACATGCTACTAGTGATGTTTGACAGGTTTACAAAATGGGTAGAAATTGCAGACGTCCGGAAAGCAACAACAGATATCGTAATACCCAAAAAAGATAATCTCGGACAATGGGACGAGCAACGCCAAGCGTCTTCAGGACGCATCAGTGTCTTCAGGGAGCGTCAGCGTCTTCAGGGAGCTTCAAGGATCTTCAGGGAGCTTTAAAGATCGTCGAGGGAGCTACAAGAAGCTACAGGACAAGAGCGCTCAGTCAACGAGGAGAGCACCGAGTCATCAAGGCGACCAGGAGTAGTCGACGGCCACGAGTGGCCATACCAAGATCACCGCAATAAACCCTCTAAGAACCCGTGAATTCTGTGCTTTCTCACTGATCTACTGGGCGGTCACGTTTATATAAATTTGGTGGGACGAACACACAACTATACTGAGCTAGCCGAACGAATCTCGTAGCGAGCAGACCTAAATAATCAGTTCGTTACATCTGGCGCCCAAAACGTGATTGTCCCAGCAGTGAAAGCGATTTAAAGCAGAATGGGGAAGAAGTGGATCTACCGCCTCAAGGCAGAGGATTTTGCCTACGTCGCAGAGAGGCTAAACATCCCCCTAGAAGGAAAAACAGACGACAAAAGAAGGGCGTTGTCAGAATACTATTCTGAGACGGAGAACGACCAGAAACTTGCCGCGATCTGGATCGAGTTGGAGGCAGCATACCCCGAGAAAGCAAGCCCAAGCATCACACTGACACCCGCCGAAGGCGAAGATCTAGTGGCAAGTCTGAGCTTTGACAACATGCAAAAGGAGAGTCAAAAGAGAGAGCGAAGCCAAGAGAAAAAGACAACAGCACCGATACCGACACCTAGCCAACCAGACTATGCCAAGGTCGCGAAACAAGTCCGCGAATGGTCCTTTAAGTTCGACGGCATTGAGAAACCGTTCGAGTTTCTGGAACAAGTGGAGTGGTCCGCAAACACATACGGCCTGGAGTTGGATATGATTCCCCGCGCCATGCCAGAATTACTTAAAGGAAGGGCATTGAAGTGGTTTATCTCCAACAATAAACAATGGCAAACCTGGGCGGAATTCATCCAGAGTTTTAACACATACTTCCTGCCGAGAGACTTTTTCTCCAAGCTTGCGGACAAAGTCAAGCAGAGGAAGCAAGGCTACGGGGAGGCGTTTAAGGACTACATGATCGACATACAGGCAATGATGAGGCCACTAAATTATTCGCCGACAGAGTCCCTCAACATCATCCGGCAGAACTGCACACCGAATCTAAAGATCGCCCTCAGAGCATACACAGTGGCGGACCTGGATACACTCATGGACCTAGCCGACGAGTTCGAGGAACTGGAGAAAGAACGGGAGACATTTGCCCAGGAGAACAAATTCGCCAGGGCAAAACCAGCAGTTCAGGCGCAAACCATGTGCAGACGGTGCGAGGACACTGGCGACCAGGAACCTCGTGGGAACAGTCAATGGACACCGCCCCTACAAGACCACCGGCAGCAGGCACCCAACCCACCGTATGAACGCCAGCGGGCGCCAATACAACACCAACAGAGGCAGCCAACAAACCCCTTGTGGAGGCCACCAATCACCACGCAGAGACCGCGGGAGAGTACCCACATCACAGACCCCCAGGAGGCCTGCCGAAAGTGCGGCGGTCACGGACACTGGGAACGCGGCTGTCGAAACCAGCGCTTGTTGTTCTGCTGGGTGTGCGGCAAAGTGGGTGTCAGGAGCGTCGAGTGCTGCCAAAGAGCGGGAAATGGCCAGCGATCTCAGCCGCAGAGAGGCGGGCGGGGATCGCAAAATGCTTCCTCTCCAAACTAACTGGCAAGCTGATCGAGGAGGAGCAGCAGTTGTCCGCAGCGGTAACGATTGGTGGAGGCACGTATAAAGCCACAATCGACACCGGGGCAACAGCGAGCTTCGTAAGCGAGGAACTGGCGGACAATCTGGCTGCACTCGGAAAGATCACAAGGACAAGACGGCAAGTTAGGTTGGCGGACGGGAGAAGCGGCGAAATCAATGCACAGCTGGAGGTAGAAATCGCATTTGGAAACAAGCGATTGTCCATGAGCCTGCTGATACTACCAGGGGTAGTGGATTCGTTGGTGTTAGGATGGAATTTCCTCACGCAAGTCGGAACCGAAATAAAGTGCGCCGGACACGAGATCACAATACCGGCCAGGAACCGACACAATGGGTGGCTCGAGGAAAAGCTATCGGTGGCAGTCGTTCAACACACAAGCGAGGATAACGACCCAGCGGAATTCCTGGAGGCACAGCTAGCCGACTTCAACACCATGACGGGAACGTCGAACATGGCCGAGCATCGGATCACGATGAAAGACGACAAGCCAATCAAGCAACGATACTACCCCAAGAACCCAAAAGTTCAAGGGGAGATCAATGCGAAGGTGGATGAGCTTCTCGGAATGGGGTATATAGAGCACTCGAAGAGCCCATACAGCTCCCCCATCGTGATGGTGAAGAAGAAGACGGGCAAATGGAGACTCTGTGTCGATTTCAGGCAGATCAACGCAAAGTCGATAAAGGATGCCTACCCAATGCCGCGCATAAATTATATCCTCGACCAACTGCGAGAAGCGAGGTACATCAGCAGTTTGGACCTGAAGGATGGGTACTGGCAAATCCCACTGGAGGAAAGTAGCAGGCAATACACGGCTTTCACGGTGCCCGGAAAAGGTTTGTTCCAGTGGAGGGTTATGCCTTTCGGTCTCCATTCGGCATCCGCGACTTTTCAACGAGTCTTGGACCAAGTAATTGGTCCGGAAATGTCACCCCACGCGTTCGCCTACCAGGACGACATAATAGTGATCGGACGCACGCTGGAAGAACACAAAGCGAACCTGAGAGAAGTGTTTCGGCGGCTAAAAGAAGCAAATCTGAGGCTAAACCCGGATAAATGCCAATTCTTCAAGAAGGAGCTATTGTATCTAGGTCACCGTGTGACTAGCGAAGGAATAGGAACGGATCCGGAAAAGGTAGCAGCCATCGCCGAACTAGAACCACCATCCACAGTAAGAGAACTCCGACAGTACCTGGGCGTAGCATCATGGTACCGCCGATTCGTACCTGATTTCGCAAAAATAGTCAAACCACTCAATGATTTGCTACGCAAAGGCAACAAGTGGGTATGGACACCGGAACATCAGATGGCGTTTGAAGAGGTTAAGGCAAGACTCGTTGCAGACCCCGTACTAGCGTGCCCGGACTTCGACAAACCGTTCACCCTGCAAACGGACGCGAGCGACTACGGCATCGGGGCAATACTAACCCAGGAGACGGAGAATGGCGAAAAGGTAATCTCTTACTCAAGCAGAACGCTCAACGGCGCCGAGAAGAATTACTCGACGACTGAGAAGGAGTGCTTGGCAATCGTCTGGGCGATCCGGAAGCTAAAGCCATATCTGGAAGGTTACCACTTTAAGGTAGTAACCGACCATATGGCCCTGAAGTGGCTAAACAGCATCGAGAGCCCTTCAGGAAGGATCGCCAGATGGGCCCTGGAGTTACAGCAGTACGACTTCGAGATAGCATACCGGAAAGGACAGCTCAACGTAGTGGCGGACGCCCTGTCAAGACAGCCACTGCCAGAGACGCTTCGAGGCATCAGGGAAACATCGGCGGCGGAAGCTGTGGCAGCATGCAGCTGGATCATGGAAATGTGCGAAAAGATAAGGACCCAACCGCAAAAGTACCCGGACTACGTGATGGAAGGCGACACCCTATACAGGAACATACCACACAGAGCAGGTAGCGAGGATGTCGCAACGTGGAAGATGTGCGTCCCTAAAGCTCTAAGGGAAACAATGCTCAAAGAGAATCACGACTCACCTTCACTCACCACGACTCACCACGTCGGAAGCCGAAGGACGATCGCACGTCTGGCAGCACGATATTACTGGCCAGGTATGCACAGAGATGCCCAAGCCCATGTGAGAAAATGCGAGATATGCATGAAATTCAAGCCGAATCAAATGCAGGCGGCCGGCAAAATGCTAACGCAGGTGCCAGAGGAACCATGGGCAACGGTATGCGCGGACTTCGTAGGACCCCTGCCGCGTTCGAAGCACGGCAACCAAATGCTTCTAGTACTAATAGACCGGTTCTCCAAGTGGACTGAGTTAGTACCACTGCGCAGCGCGACGGCCGAATCACTGAAGAAAGCATTCAGGGAACGCATAATTGCAAGGTATGGGGTCCCGAAGGTGGTCATAACTGACAACGGAGTACAATTTGCCAGCAGAATCTTCAAGGGTTTCCTAGCCGATATGGGTATCAAACAACAGTTCACAGCTCCATACACCCCGCAAGAGAACCCGACCGAGCGAGCCAATAGGACTGTAAAAACAATGATTGCGCAGTTCGCCGGGCAGGACCAGAGAAATTGGGACGAGAAATGGCCAGAAATCATGCTTGCAGTGAACACCAGCGTTTCGGAATCCACTGGCTACACCCCGGCATTTCTTACTCAAGGCAGAGAGCCCAGACTACCAAGCGCCCTATACGATCGAGAAACGTTAGGGACAGGACGTGCGGCTGAAACCCCGGATGAAAATGCAAGCAAACTAAAAGAGGTCTTTGAGATTGTAAGGCGAAACATGGAAAAAGCCTCCCAAGATCAGGCCAGGCATTATAATCTAAGGAGAAGGCAATGGACACCAGCGGTGGGCGACGTCGTGTGGGCCAAAGAACACCACTTATCGAAAGCGGCCGAAGGATTTGCAGCAAAGTTGGCTCCTAGATACGACGGGCCATTCCAGGTCGTGGATTTTGTTTCGCCTGTAATATGCAAAATACGCCATGTAAACACAAAGAAAGAGCGGACCATACATGTAAGCGAGCTTAAACAACAAGAAACAAGCGAGCGACCGCAACAGGCAGAAACAACAAACGAACAACAGCATTGAAACTTATCCAAGGATACTACAAGATAACTCCAAGGACTCTGCAAGGATACTACGAGGGAACTCCAAGGACTATCCAAGGATACTACAAGATAACTCCAAGGACTCTCCAAGGATACTACGAGGGAACTCCAAGGACTATCCAAGGATACTACGAGAACTCCAAGGAATAACTCCAAGGATACTATGAGAACTCCAGGGATACTACAGGGTAAATCCGAGGAAACTCCGTGGAAACTCCTGGGAACTCGAAGGACACGCCAATACACAGAATACACAAGGACACACACTAGCAGCGGATTCGTCGTCGGGCATTCACCAGAGTCTTCCGTGAACACGCCGCGGGAAACAGAAACGCACAAGATGAAGCCACGCAGGAAAACATATGCACTGGAGATCGTATTCAACTTTCACCGAAGAAAGGGGAAGCTTCAGGGCTATACCGTATCCAGCCAGACATCCCCTGACAGAAAAACACGAAAGCCCTGGAATATAGACAAAATAAATGCCGGGCCAGCCAAGTTGGCAACTCACCACAACCAAAGTGGTACAAAAACCCAGTGGCTGACGGACTGCGGCAATCCACAGCTTCGCCGCAGTCAACCGTATCAGGGGCATTGACCCCAGACCACAAGGGCAAGAAAGGGCATATGTTGGATTCATCTGGAAGAACAAAATCAAATTAAAAACAGAAGAACAAAAAGACACACCAAATCTTGCACTTACAGAACAATTGTAATTGTGCAAACTCACCATGAACTATGTACGGGGGCGCCTCGATAAGGCGGTCGATTGGCACTGGACGATAGTGCGATCGATGGGCACACAAAAATGGAAAAATCATGGTGAATATCGCTGCGATCAGGTGGCAACGCCACAGCTGCAATATCGATAGGTGGTAAATATCGGTTCCAAGCGGAACCAGATCAGAGATCGTCGCGGGAAATTCAAACTGCGGGCCCGCTGGCATATCGATAGCGGAGGAGTTGAATAACTCCTCACAAATGAAAGCAACAATAATTGCGGATGGCCGGCCGCTTACCAGTTACGGCGAATTAGCGTAGTAGCGGCGCGGCAAAAAGAGAATGGAGAGAAACTCACTAATAGAGAGTTTGGAGATCAAGCAACGGAGAGAGAGAGTTTGGAGACCGATAAGTGTAGAGTGAGAGTTTGGAGAGAGAGAACTCTGACAAGAGAGTTTGGAAAGTTATGGCGGAGAGTGAGAGAGTGGAGACTTCGCGGGCAGAGCCAGAGTACCGTGTGTGCAAAAGGGAAATAACGGAACTGCACCGGACTTTGGACTCCGCCGTGGACTTTGGACCAGGAGGACAAGGGCCACATCTCAGCAACGGAGCGGCACACAGGCGTGCCACATGCCACAAAAGAATCAGCGGGACGGTAGCAGCACGCAGAGCAACAATTTAAGGCCGTGCGTGAAGGACAAGTGGGTCAAATAGGGAATACGGACCTTGGACCCGGAGTTGAGAGATGCCGCGGGCAGAGCGCAAAAGGGAAATAACGGTTCCCGGAGGCCCTATATAAAGCCGCCGGGCGCTGGCAACTGGATCAGTCGATCACGATCAGTCGATCAAGATCAGTCAACCTATCAAGATCAGTCAAGATATCAAAGTGAGCAAGTCAGCTAGTACAGTGAACTACAAGTAAACAACACAAGTCGAATCGCCGGAAGCAGCGCCGTGGGAGCCTACAACGAGCAAGATCGCTACGTCGAGACGTTCGGGATTGGATCACCAGGAATCTCCGAATTGAGACACAGGTAGCTGAGGTCCAAAGGGCATCACACGGCTAGGTCTAGGCGATCCCTTTTCAATTCTGTCTCAACTAAATCCTCGCATCTCGCCTGGAGAGGCGACCAGAGTTTGAGCGGTGTAAGCCTGCGACAAGAAGCGTTAAACTCGGGGAGAAACCTATCTAGACCCAGTGTGCCTTGCCTAAGCAGGTCCTGGCGCAATCAGCCAGAAGGGAGATCGGTCAATCGTTTGTGGTCTCAAGTGGAGAACTCCAGAAGAGCCCTACGGTTTGAGTCGTGTAGTCCCGGAGCGGCGTGTGTCTGAGCCCCGAGTGAAACGAGCCAGAAGGGAGATCGGTCGAGCGCTTGTGGCCTCAAGTGGAGAACTCCATAAGAGCCCTACGGATGAGTCGTGTAGTCCCGGATCGGCGTACGACCACGATCCCGAGTACCAGAAGCCACGCTACGTCCAACCGCGCAGCCAGCATACCCAGGAGCAGAGCGAAGGACATCGTCAGCGGCGAGCCAGCCAACGCCTCGCGACAAATCGCGCTACGAGGAAACGTCACGGGCGATAAGCCAAATGGTGAAGCTAGGGCGGAACGTTCGTTTGCACTAGGCGTAGAAGCGAAGTGAAGCGCTCGGCAGTATACCTGCGTAACTTGGACTGCCAGCGCGATCTGAGTGATACACTAGTGGGACCATCCGGGACAGAGCAAGGGACAGGCGGTGGTCTATAGGCGTTGCCCTGTAGAACGCAGCACCTGTTCACATTAGTCTGAGAACGGTGACGCTTCCCTAAGCCCACACGGCTGATCTCCTTGCGAGTCCGAGGCGCTACGAGTGGTCGTCGAGTCAACGCATCAGAGACGAGCATCGCCGAGCATCTACAAGGAGCTACAGGGAGCATGGGACCGGAGCTCGGAATCAACGAGGCAGGCGATCACCGAGGCGACGCACCGACGAGCAGAGGCGAACATCACCAGGAGACACCGAGGACCAAGAGAGGCGACACCATGGCCAACCGAGTCATCAAGCCCGCTGTAATCCCACCCGCAATAAACCCAAATCGAACCCGTGAATTCTTTGCTTTCTCACTGATCTATTGGGCGGTCACGTTTATATAAATTTGGTGGGACGAACACATAACTTCCCTGAGCTAGCCGCACGAATCTTGTAGCGAGCAGACCTATTAAATCAGTTCGTTACAAACCTTTAGCAAAACTTTATCATGGAGCAAGCATATAGCTAAAGCCACTGGTCGTACATATGGTTTGTTGCGTCACCTTTCAGCATCAAAATCCTTTGTACCTGAACAAATAAGATTATTAATCTTCAAAATTTTTTTTTGTTTTATGGCATAGAAATGTTTGGTAACTGTGACGTGCGTGATACGCGCACACTAGTAGTTTCCTTCAACGCAATTGTCCGTTATGTGTTTAATTTTAGACTTTATGGCCATGTTTCACATTTAACTTATTACATTCTTGACCTTAACTTGACCGACTCGATAGATTTTAGAACTTCGCTCTCTTTCACAAGATTGTGACGACTCGAGAACCGATTTACCTATATCGGAAACTATTTTCAGCTACTTCCCAAAGAACGAATAATATCCTATGCCCTCGTACTTTAATAGGATCTTCCCACAGAGCTCCATCCACCATCTACCATCCGTTGATCGGATGGTCCGTAAAGTTTTGCCGTTCCGAAAATTTCCCAGTTAGTCCGCCATCCAATTTTAACGGACTTTGACGGGCTCTTTTATGCGATAGTTAGGCGATGCTTTTTCGGTGCAACTCTGAATTCATCCTCTTTACTGTGAAAAATGGAACGTTGACTACGAGAACAAATTAAATCAATGGCGGGAAAAAATTAAATAATGCTCAAGTTCATTGTTTTTCGGCTATTGTTGAATTATTTGTAGTTTATTATGAGCGGAAAAGCAATCGCCAACAAGTTGCTATGTGTGGGCCAAAATTTAAGCTGTTCTGCAAACAAAAATATCAATGTTTGCAACGAAGTCTCAGAATATGTTCTGCAATTCGTAAATACAAACAAATATTCATTAAAAGTGTACTATGTACTCCAATAAAGCTCCAAAGTTGCTTTAAATTACCAAAACAGCACAAATTTGGTTTTGTTTACAAATTTCACACATTAACATTGGCTAGACAGAGGCGTAGTAAGAGCGGAGTGTGGGGTACGGGAGGTTAGGCTCTCCCCCAGTCAGTAATATGTATGCATACTCGTTATAGAATGTGTTATAAAAGCTTAGATATGTTTTAAACTATTATCTTATGCTATTTATTATATTATTTTACAATAAGTTTAGGAACACGCAATTTTACCCCAGTTTTGCCGAGTTAAAATCCCCCTTCGTCAATGTTGAGTTGAGCAACTGCTCTTAAGTCAGCTGTTATCGGATGGTAGATGGTGGATGGAGTTCTGTGGGAACACGAGTTTCACGTTCGTCAAAAATCCCAACCGTTTCACACGGATGGACTGTATGGGAAGAGGTTATAACGCTTTGTTTCAAGAGGCATTCTTTTTATTAATAGCATCCGTTTAGGGAACAATCTCTCCCATCAATTTAAAACTATTATGAGCGCAACTCAATTTTCAATTAAAATGAAAGAATTTATAAAAGCACAATAAAAGTAGAAATAAGTAATATTAGGTGAATTCATAAAAATGTAAAAAAAAAAAAAGAAAGGAAGTTAGCTTCGGCCAGCCGAAGTTTATATACCCTTGCAGGAATGCCTGTTTAAAATGTTCTTTTTAAATTGTCAAAAATCAAAACGCCTTTTTCCTACAAAGTTACAATGTTTTTCATATTATTTTTTTTATTATTCCTATGGGAGTGTACAAAGTTGGCAGGATGCGGTTTATTTGAGCTTTCACGTTTAAAATGCCGAGATCAAAAAAAGAGAATAGATGCACGTCGTTTCAAAGTATAGGCAAAAAAGTGCCGGTTTTAATGACCGCCGGAAATGGCTGGCTTTTTTAGAGACCGTATATTCTATGCGTTAGAGATTCATACAATTTAGTATTTTGTGTAAGACTTAAAGTTATGTTATGTTTCCACTTCATTTTCGTTACTCTTTATAGAGTAAGCTATGTATAAGTCTTCAGTTTTAGTCTTAACTTATTACAAAGGTTTTCATAGTATAAATTAGGTATAAGTATTTCAGCTGTTCAGTCTTGTCTTAATATAACACAAAGGTTTTCTATTTTTTGTTGGAATGATATTCCAACATGTTGCCCGCCTTGCCAGGTGGCAATCAGTTGGCGATAATGGACTGCTGTCTGGTAGGCAGCGAATGGCTTCCTTCAGTTGGACCAGAGGCGAAGGCTTGTTGCTGGGACTGCGATGGTAACTCCGTTTTCCACTGCTTCGCTGTCAATTGCGGCTTTCTCGCTCCTTGGTGTGCTGCTGTGCAGGCCTGGTGCGCTTGGCTGACTCCTTTCCTTTCGTCTCCTCGGCTGGTCCATGCAGGATCGTGTGGTGTAGCTCTCTGCACACATGGCAGATGTCCTTAGATCGGCACTGTTGGAGTGTGTGAGAGGACACAAAAGTGCATATGTCCTACAGTCGACGACGTGAATTTGGTTATCGGGTCCCGGATGAACCTTGACAACCCTCCCTAGACGCCACTCTGTTGGTGGGCAGGCATCATCCTTAATAATGACGATGTCGTCGAGAGCTAGATTTCGAGAAGGATACTTCCATTTATAGCGACGGTACAGTTCTGAGAGATATTCATCCCTCCAACGTCTACTCAGTTCTTGATGCATTATTTTGAGTTTCTGCCAGCGGTTATGTAGGCATACTTTTTGAGCAAAAACCTTGGCTCCAAAACCATGGCTCAAAACGTATATAGACCTTAAACCCAATATCGTCAAAAAGCTAAAAATTCATTTGAAAAAGATTTTTTTAAATTGTTAAATAATGCAGTCTACAGTCTAACGAATATATGGCAGTATGTCAGTTTTTAGATTTAAAATGCATACTATAAATACTTACAAAATAACAAAAATAATTCTTGATGGTAATGATACAAAGAGAAAAGTTGAGACTGATAAATTGTCTACACTCCCTTATCATCATAAGGGTTGTGAGGAGTTGAATAACTCCCCACAAATTCCTGCATTAACGGATGGCCGGCCGTTTACCATTTACGCGTCAAATTCGCGTAGTAGCGGCGCGGCGAAGAGCGAATGGAGAGAAGCGCTGAAATAGAGAGTTTGGTGACCAAGGGGCGGCGAAGAGAGTTTGGAGAATGAGAGAGTGGAGACATTAATTCAGAGAATGAGAGAGTGGAGACATCAAGTTGGAGAGTGAGAGTCGGGAGATCAAGGGTGCAGAGAGAGAGACAGAGAGTGCAGACTTCTCTGGCAGAGCGAGAGTGCCGGGCAGAGTGCAAAAGGGAAATAACGGTTCCCGGAGGTCCTATATATCGACAAAGATCAGTCGATAAAGATCAGTCGATCACGATCAGTCAATCTATCAAGATCAGTCACGATATCAAAGCGAGAAAATCAGCTAGTAGAGTGAACAACAAGTAAACCACAACAAGTCGGTCATTGGAAGCAACGCCGTGGGAGCCTACAAGGAGCAAGATCGCTACGTCGAGACGTTCCGGATTGAGAAACAGGTAGCTGAGGTCCAAAGGGCATCACACGGCTAGGTCAAGGCGATCCGTTTTCAATTCTGTCTCAACTAAATCCTCCCATCTCGCCTGAAGAGGCGACCAGAGTTTGAGCGGTGTAAGCCTGCGACAAGAAGCGTGAAACTCGGGGAGAAACCTATCTAGACCCAGTGTGCCTTGCCTAAGCAGGTCCTGGCGCGATCACCCAGAAGGGTGGCGATAAGCCAAAGGGTGAAGCTAGGGCGGAACGTTCGTTTGCACTAGGCGTAGAAGCGAAGTGAAGCGCTCGGCAGTATCCCTGCGTAACTTGGACAGCCAGCGCGATCTGAGTGATACACTAGTGGGACCATCCGGGACAGATCAAGGGACAGGTGGTGGCATCGACAGGAGAGATTCCTTGAGATCGCGGCCTCTGTTCACCCTAGTCAGAGAACGGTGACGCTTCCCTAAACCCGTGCAGCTGATCTCCTGGCGAGTCCAGGGCGCTTCGAGTAGTCGTTCATCCCCCGCATCAGGGACGAGCAACGCCAAGCGTCTTCAGGGAGCATCAGTGTCTTCAGGGAGCCGCAAGGATCTTCAGGAAGCTTCAAAAATCGTCGAGGGAGCTACAAGAAGCTACAGAACAAGAGCGCTCAGTCAACGAGGGGAGCTCCGAGTCATCAAGGCGACCAGGAGTCGTCGACGGCCACGAGTGGCAATACCAAGATCACTGTACTATCACGCCCGCCATAAACCCTCTGAGAACCCGTGAATTCTGTGCTTTCTCACTGATCTACTGGGCGGTCACGTTTATATAAATTTGGTGGGACGAACACACAACTATACTGAGCTAGCCACACGAATCTCGTAGCGAGCATTCCTAAATAATCAGTTCGTTATGATCGGTTTTTTGATTTTTGGCCTCTGACGGAACTATTGTGTGGTGGTGGATCCGTAAGAGTGCGGTTTTAGATCGGCTCTGCGACCTGGTGAGGATCAATGGCGTTCCGGTTTGGTTTCCCAGAAATCAGCCCAGATCCAGTCGTGATCACTGAGGCGTTTCGGTTTACGTAATTTAGGTCCACCTCAGTGAGTTCCCCCAGACGTCACGTTTCCGGCTCCCGACCCGGGAACGAAACGGATGTAGAACAACAGTTCGAAACTAACGATGCCCGGTAGACCGAAACTAACGATGCGCTACATTACCGAAACCCACTAGAAATCCAACGACCCAGAACACTACGAACCCTTCCGGAGCGCCAACGCGTCCACTCGGCCCTTCCGCAGCGCCGACGCGACTTAACGGCCCTTCCGCAGCGCCAGATCACAGAGACGGCAGTATCCAGGTCAACCCCCTCGAAGCAAGCAGTTCATCACTCGGCCCTTCCGTGGCGCCGACCCAACGACAGAAAGCAGTTCATCACTCGGCCCTTCCGCAGCGCCGAATCACGACGGCAAGCAGCACATAATTCGGCCCTTCCGTAGCGCCAAACCGACCGAACAGCAAGCAGTCCGACCCATCTATACACAACCACACGACAAACGTATATTGTACTATTATTTCGAAATACACGCCCACTTTATAGTTCTATCCCTCTGTGTCATTATTGGGGAAAGGGAGGTAAATCGATCTATAGAGGAAATATAATAATAATTAATTCTCGTTTTTAAATTGGTTAGCTGAGCAACGGGTATATAATATTCAAGGCACTCGACTTTATCGTTCTCCCTTGTTTCTTTTAGAATACAAGAATTATTTTTCTTTTACTACGCAGTTAGAGTAAAAATTGTTCTACCACATTTTGGAAAACCCACAAGTTTGTCGAAAAATCCATTTAGCATTCATTGAGGTAAAAATGTGAAATTTATATATACACTGGTATTTTCAATTAGAAAATACTACTGGATGAAATAAACTTACAGTTTGCAAATGAAATCCATCGAGGTACCAAAACATTTTTGGAGTTGGGTTTCCATTACTGCTACATTTCAATGATATGGAGGGGCCCGGCTGCATAGTCTGCTCAATAAATTTGTAAATTATTTGCGGGGAAACTTCTAAAAATAAATTATTTGTTTAAACTTTTGAAATTTAAAAATAGTATTGAATGTAAAACATACCTCCTAGTCTTAACTCAGCGGAACCTTGAGCTGATTCAAAATCGTTTATAATAGTGCATTGATACATTCCTGTATCTTCTTTTATAATAGACGAAATATGAACGTGATCACTTGAAAAAAGTCGAACACGAGAGCCAGTACGTAATCTTTTACCATCTTTTAGCCAAATTATATTTTTAATTGGAAATCCAGATGCTGTGCAGATCTAAAAGTAAACTTCACATCAATAACAAATATAAAAAAATTATTCTTAACACGTTACTCACTAAATCAGCACTGTGGCCAATGCTAACAGTATTCACCGATGGATGCAAGCTTACTTTCAATGGTAATGTTACCGATAAATCAACTTTAAAGTTGTCTATCCCCATTGAATTGCTGATGGTGCAAAATAATGCACCATTATCAGACTTTTCAACTGCCGATATAATAAGAGTTCCGTCCTTTATTTTGACTCTTCCAGTGGTAAGCATATGCCCTATGGATTCTTCACTGTTCGAACGATTTGTATTCCATCTGCAAAAATACATTTTAAAAGTTATATGCACCAAAAAACCAAATATTTCCCCGGCTACATGGAAGCTAGGACTGATATGAATTTTATTTTAATTATAGGGGGAGTGGGGTAAGGATATCCCAAGGATAGTTTGTGGCCTTAGCGGCTAAACGGCTAGCTTAAGATTCGCGCTCTTTTTAGTGTAGGTACCTTTGAACATCAAAGGGTAACAGTGTGCCTTAGAAATTGATACAAGGATACATAAATAAGTATTCTGTCATTTTGCACCGTTCCTCGAAGGCTTTGCAACTGACTTCAAAATGGTGCAGGAAAAAGTTATAGCCAAAAGAACAGTTTTTTTTATGATACCAGTCTAATTCCGATAGCTTTTTACTTGTCTAACAAAACATTTCTTACTGAATAGAGCGACTCAAAATAAGGACGTCTTCATTTGTTGAGTTACTATTTCAAACTAATTTCTTTATTAATATTCAACTCTTACGTAGCTAACATGAAAATCTTATTTTACTCTTATCTACTGACCCACGCAGACATACCTGCTTATTTTTGGGTTTTAGAGTGCACATCTGTTATCGCTTATGTGCCTAGGATATTCTACCCTTCTTGGGACATTCCATATTCGGGTTACAATTTATGACCTCATTGTACAATACGGTTTACATAAATATCTATAAAATGTGTTCATGTTTGAACATTCTGCCAAGGGCCAGCAAGATTAGGTGTGTCGTTTTCAAAATTGACTTACAATCTATACAATTTGATAATATGCAAAGACATTAGTGTTTTAAACATCTTGCAAACGGTCTCCAAACGTTATGGCTTGCAGTTTCCTGCTTAAGTTACATTTTTGTATAGCAAACAATATTATAATTTAATGATTACGATACTTAAAATCAACGAGGTGTGACCAGATATATGATGTACATTTAACCCCTTTAATTCTATATGAATTCCTTTCAAATGTGCTAATTCTTTTTTCAGAATATCAGTTTCGGCACTATGGTTCTTAGTGTGATTTTCAAATGTGCTCCAAACGATTTTCGGAACGTCCGTAATGTCACCTATATAAGCTGATGACAATGTCTCTTGCCTCTCGGAATTTATATTATATTGTGCTACTAATATCTTATCGTCCGTGCGAGCTGTGCAATCTGACCTTAGTGATAAAATTCCTTCTTCTGGCAAATTAACGACATCCATCTTTGTATTTTGACATTGTATTCTTACTTTGGCGTTAAAACTTACTTTAAATAGCCAAGTGCTTTTTGCCTCTTATTCAACCCAATATGGCCTAGAATCTAGCATGCGCTTGTATACGCAATTAGCTGGTCTACCTGGTTTTAGCGGTCTTAATTCACATGCCAAATCGTTGGCATTACTCCATAGCCAATTTCCTTCACAAACTCTTCTTTGAGCCTGCCACTTTTGACACTTGTTCAAAGTGGTTTCCGTCATCAAATGATATGAATCAACTTCAAAATTGTACACTAAATACTCTGAATTTAGGCTGGCTATCAGTAAACTCTGCTCTGACCAAACTGGCACTGGTATTACTTTATATAATTTCGATGGGTGTCTGCTAAATAATGGTATCTTAGCATTTATTATCAATTTTTTGTCTACAAACAAACCCCTAGCTGTTAAAAGCGTATATACCTCTTTTAACTCTGTTCCAGTTCTTTTTCCTGGTAATACTAGTGTCTCAGATAGACTTTCCTTGATTTTTGATATCTCGCTTTTCAGTTGGCTCGGCTTGAGAATATTTGTGTTCATCCGTCCATGATTTATATCAATTAACAAACTAATTATACCTGCTTGTGTCCTTTCACATCTTCAATTAAACTAGTTAACTGCTTTGTGACCATAAAGAAATTTATAGACTCCTTATAAACGTAATAACTTTATTGTAGTACAGCCGTTATATTCTTTATACGCTCATTCATGTATTTAAAATGATCATTAACATTCCTCATTTGTCTTTTTAAGGATATTAACCGTTGAATCCATGATAGACAATTGCTTTTTGCCTAGATCGTTTAGGCTGTGTTGGTTCTCTAACAAGTTTTTTATATTTTGCTCCATTTGTACCCTATCATCCTCATCCATAATTCCAAACAGTATGTGATATAAGGACCCCATGAACTCAAATGGAGCACGTTTCGTTCTTTACTTACTATGCGCCATGAATAATTTATTATTTTCTTCTAATTCAGTTAGTTGTTTTAAAGTATTGTCTAGAACACGGTTACACGGATCTTCGAAACTATGAAGTTTCTCACACACCCGTCTCATCTTTTTCACTAGAGCGCTTCCTTTGCTTATCATTTCAAAATAAGCATCCATATTATAGAAAACAACCAAATTCCAAGAGGACGAGACAATTTCTACTTCGCCCATTGGATCCAAATATATGGCTGACGTTTTATTTATTTTTTAAATTTTATACTTAGGCGTATTTTCCACGGTGAGTGATGCATTTGTCAGTTGACAAACCAACATCAACATTAGCATACTCATTATTAATCCCAGCTTGGATATCCTAGATCCACCCCTAGTTATCCTTTTGGGTTGCGATTTTTCTTCATTATCTTCGACAGCCTTAATTTCTAAACTTTGGTAATCGGTCGGGAAATGCATGCGTCCTGCATCTTGACTTTTACTACCCGAACTTTCTCATCTTTACCCTTATGCACTTCTTGGACTTTTCCTAACGGCCATCTTGATGGATGACAATTTTCATCCTTTATTAGAACTACCTGCCCCTTTTCTATATTGGGGCTATTCCTTTTCCATTTATACCTCTGTTGTAGGGTATGCAAGTAGTCATCTTTCCATTTTTTCCAAAAATCTCTTTTATTTTTTTGGATTAATTTCCACCTATCCAAGTTCCCTATTTTTTCATTTTCATTTATAGGCTCAATCACATCCAACGGTGGTCGTACTATCAGAAAGTGTCCAGGTTTAAGAACTTCATTTTCCTCCATATCATTATCTGATAAATATAGGGGTCGTGAATTCAATTTGGCATAAAAGTGTTGACATCTCTTCGTATGTCAAGTTTCCGTCACCAATCACCCGTTTTAGATGATATTTCATGGATTTTACGCCGGCCTCCCAGATACCTCCAAAGTGAGGTCCTGCCGGGGGGATAATATGCCACTCAATCCCTTCTTTTCCGAGTTGATTTGCCACCGCTGCATTTTCTTTAATTGCTTTCGCCAACTCTTCGTCTAATTTTCTTGCTGCGCCTACAAAATTTGTTCCATTATCGGAATAAATAGCCGCACACTTCCCTCTTCTTGCGATAAACCTTCTAAGCGCAGCTAGAAACGCGTCAGAAGTTAAATCGCTTACTAATTCTAAATGTATTGCCTTTGTTACCATGCACACAAAGGCAGCTATATACCCTTTGTATGTTTTCTGACCTCTATTCTTAGAACATCTTATATAATAGGGTCCTGCGTAATCAACACCTGTATTTAGAAATGGATACGACATTGTTACCTATATTTGGGTAGATTTCCCATTACTTGTTGTGCCGTGACCTGTCGATATCTTGCACATTTCGTACACTCATTTAATTTTTTCTTTAATGAATTTCTCAATCCAAATATCCAATATTTTCTTTGAATATACGTTCTCATCAAGTTTATTCCACCATGTAAGGTTTGGTTATGAGCATCCTCTATAACTAATGAAGAAAAATGCCCTTTGTCGAGAATAATTGGATGTTTAATCTCGAATCTAGCATTGTCATTTTGTAATGTACCGCCTACTCTCATAATTTTATCCTGATCAATAAATGGATGTAAACTTAGAATTTTTTATTTGTTCTGCATTTCTAATTTCCTTAACTGATAAATATCCAGGATAAGACATTTTCTTTGTTTTCATGTTATGAATTATATCTCTATCAGCTGTCAGCACGGTATGGACACATGTTTCTTCCTCCGCTTTTGACTGAGACGGCCAATTCTCTTTTGATTCTTTTAACCAATTTGGTCACTTGACGAAATTCCCCTTGACGCCGCGTCCGCTGGATTATCTTCTGATTTGACGTGATTCCATTCTACTTCTGTATATCTACGAATATAATCTGTCCTATGTTTAATAAATTTGACTTTGCTTTGACCACTTTTAATCCAAGCCAACGTTATAGTAGAATCACTCCATTTTGGATGCATTATCAATAGATTCTTTGACCTTTTGTATCAGTTGACTCAACAAATGAGCTGCGCACAGCTCTAGTTTCGGAATAGTTTTCTTATTTTTGATTGGATTTACCCTGCTTTTAATAGCTACTATTGTAATTAATCTTCCTACTTTAGCATATACTACCGCCGCATATGCCTTTTCAGACGCGTCTGCAAACCCATGCAGCTCAACAATCGAATTTAATTTACTTTGGATCCATCTAGGTATTTTAATTCTTTATAGTCCGTCCATTCTTGTGCATTATCTTTTGATAACTTTTGATCCCAGCTATTTTCAGACAGCCAAAGTTTCTGCACAAACAGCCTTCCTGTGATGGTTACTGGAGCTAACCAACCTTACGGATCATAAATTTTAGCTAAAGTGGAAAGTACTGTTCGTTTATTTCCTTTTTTAGCGTTCCCTAAATTAACGTTGAATTTAAATTCGTCCTTTTGGGGTTCCCATTGAAGTCCCAATGTTTTCACGAACTCATTTCCTTTAATACTTATTACCTTGTTGTCGCCAGTATCTTTTACTACTTTTAATATTTCTTTCTTATTCGAAATCCATTTCCGTAGATTAAGATTAACTTTTATAAATTCGCTCGAAATCTGCTCTATAATGTTTATGGCACTTTCCACTGAATTGGCTTCTGTCATGAGATCATCCATGTAGAAGTCATTTCTAATTATTCTTCCAATTTCATCATTTTTACAATTATCTGCTATATCTACTAGAACTCTAGTAGCTAAATATGGAGCTGAGGAAGTCCCATAGGTTACTGTTTTTAATTTGTATGATTTTATTTTTTCTTCAGGAGTGTCTCTCCATAATATATATTGGTATTCTTGATATTTTTCATCAACTAATATTTGTCGGTACATTTTTTCTATGTCCGCTGATATGACGTATTCCCATTTACGCCAATTCTAAATTATATCAAAAATTTCTTTCTGAACTCTAGGCCCAACCCACATAATATCATTTAGGCTTTTGTTGTTAGTCGTTTTTGCCGAGGTATCAAACACTACTCTTAACTTTGTAGTTAGACTAGAGTCTCTAAGTACGGCTTGATGGGGTAGGTAATATTTTCCTTCCCTTTTCGACTCAACCATATGCCCAAGATCAATGTACTCTTTCAGAAACGATTTATAGACATCTCCAAGTTTTTCACATCGCTGCAACTTCTTCTCATTGTTTATAAACCGAGCCATTGCTTGTGGCTTTGATTACCCTAAGGATGTATCGTCCTTAAATGGAATTCGAACAATATACCTACCATTTGAAATTGAGGTAGTCTTCATAAAATTGTTCTCACAAACCTCGGTCTCTACATCACGTTCTAAATCTTGCACTTCGATAGTAGTTGCAACTATCGAATGAGTACCTTTTGACTTAGTGCACCCAGAAATGATCCAACCGAAATTTGTATTCTGGCCTAACAGACCATTAATTTTTGCTATACCCTTCTTCAAAATTTTGTGTATATAGATCGGCTCCAATAATTACATCAACTCGGCCTGGCTTATTAAAGTCCGGGTCAGCTAATGAATAATTTTGCCATTTTGTTTTATCTATATTGACTACTGTAATCAGTAAAGCTTTCATTAATTTGGGCAATATTATTGCCTCAGTCACTAACGACTTCTTTGAGTTAGGGGATTTTATTGTTATTTTATTTTTAATTTCATCCCTCTAAATCTTTTGCAGATCGGACATTTTTCTCCCCGATTTGAATAACTAAATTGTTTAAAGTTGAAACTATTTGCCACATTTGACATTTTTTTAATAGGTTTTTCTTCCTGAAAGGAGCAAGTCGCACATAGTCGCTGCTCCAAAAAATTCATGTTGGATTGGGGAATGTAGTGTAAGTGTATCACCCTTGCAGCGTAAGATTAACAGCGACATCAACGGTTTAGGCCCAGTACCTTAATTTGATTTTGAATTGCGCTCTTATTATTATTTGTTATCCAATACTATACAATATTAATCGAGTACATTAAAGAGAATCGAGTACATTATTTTAAAAAGCATCGAGCGAAAAGAAGCGACGCGAGCATAAGAATTCAGCGAGTCGAGCAGTAAAGAGGTTGTCCAGTGCGTTCCGAAAAGAAGTCGGTTTTGTGAAGTTAAATAAGTCAAATCAAGAAACATTCATTCATTTAAGTTTTTGAAAAACATTCTGTTACTTTCCCAAATAAACTGAAATTTGTACTATCCCACAAATTTAATGGGGGCTCGTCCGGGATTAAGTTCAGAAAAGTGAATGTACTCTGTATGCGCTAACATACAATAAAACTTGGTTTAAAGTGAGCCGCAAAAGTTTCTACAGACCGAACAGAAAAATCGCAAAGTTAAGGTGAAAAAACTGCCTAGA
>JBAMCJ010001776.1:0-45694 GCA_037075205.1 Drosophila prostipennis
GAAAAAAGTGGAAAAATCCGAACTTTAAAAATCCACCATAAATCCAGTTTTCCTTGGATTTGGGCCATATCCGGCATGTTTTATTCGGTAGGATGTAAACTTTAAGTTTGTACCCATTATGATTTTTCAACGGATTTATTTCGAGTTTTTACGATATATACAGCCGACTTACAGTCGACCAAAAAACACATTTTTCATCTTTGTCAAGTTTCTACGCTGCCATTATCCAATCATATTGATCTGTATGGCAAAGTTGAGCTTTGATCTATTGACTTTAAAATAAAACTAAAACTGGCCCAATCGGGTGGATATCTGCCGAGATATAAGAAGAAGTTCGAAAAAAGTCCGAAATTTAACATTTCGAACTTTAAAAAATCTTTAAAAAAAAACTGTGCCATCGAAAAAAAAATTAATGCTATTTTCGCGATCTAGGGGTCAAACACTAACAGAATTTGCCATCAATTGCTGGGGAGCATTTTGGCTGTAAACTAGTGTTATTTATTATAAAAAAAATTTATTTAATAAAAATAAAAAATTATTAAATTGAATAAAAAATTTTATTTTTAAGTTGTATTTTATCTAACATATTTAAATAATTATTTTTTAATATTTTATTAGTTAATAGAGGGCTAAATAATCTTTTTACTTTTTACATTTTACTTTTTGTCATTCAGAAATTGTCAAAACAGCCAAAACTTAACTTTTAATCATTAAAAACTGTTAAAGAACTAGTAAACGATGAGAAAACATGAATTCCATAAGGATCCGACAAGAATAAAAGAGTAGCCCTACTTGCTGCGACGTTTTTACATAGAAAAAAGCCGAGGCCTTGTTAAAAAAAATTCTACAAAAACCTATTGTAACTAACAATATGACGCAAGTATTAAAATATAAAAAAAATTTTTTAATCTTAATTTGTTTTTATTTTTAAGAAATTACAAATTTTTTTTTTAAAAATTTTATTTTGAAAGAAGAGGTTTTTGGGGAATTAATAAAGAAGACATGAAGTCAATCGGATTCATATAACCGGAGATACAGATTTTCAATGAGAGGGTACTTTTTCAAATTTGACAATTTTTGGCAAACTTAAAAAAATTGTAACTAAAAAAATAATTTTTTTTCGATCAAATCCAAATAGTACGTGTAAAAAAAGTTTCAGGCAAATCAAAAATGTGACCCAATAAAAGGTGTTTGGTTTGTAAAAGAACCGCCCAAATACTTACTTTGGCATTGCAAACACATTTAAAGCAAAAACCCCGAATTTTTCCCGTGCGGCACTGAAACCATATGATGTGCTTAAACATCGATGCATCGATAAACATCGGCATAACATAAAACATCGAAAAACATTGGTAATACTTTAGGTTGTCAAAAAAGTCCCGCGGTATTTATATTATATTATCTTTTTCTTTTTTTACATCGAGCTTTTAAGTGACTCAAAGCTTCTTTAAATGGTTTATAACGGCTTGATGACTTAAGCCAAGCTCTTGACCGGCTACTACTATGCCGGTTTTTTCGCAATTTTCTACGACAGGCCTTCCTTCTTTGACCACCTCTGCACCAGAACGAAAACGTTGAAACCATCGTTGTGCGGTGGAAATGGAAACTGTATCGTGTCCATAAGTTTATGCACAAATTTTATTGGAGGCTTGAGATGCATTTTTGCCTTTATCGTAGTAGTACTGTAAAATAGGCCGTATTTTCTCTTTATTTTGCTCCATGATTGCGACGCTATAACTCACGAATGACTTAGAGTGTCCTAATTAACAGCTGAGTTGTCATCGAAGGTGTCCCGAAAATATATATGCGACTCGTTGCATTAATTTTTTAATTTGATAGCAAATATATTTTTGGGACAAAGTTAAATAAAATCAAAATAAATAATAAATACAAATTTGGCTCTTTTTTATTCACTTTTAATCTTTTTTTGGCTTATAAAAAACTTTTTGAAGTGGCAACCGTCATTACAAGTGTAGAAAATGTAATCGATTACGATCGCTGTTTTTCGTCAGTGAAGTTGTAATCAAAGCTCCTATGACTTCGGTTTTTTGTTCGTTAACGATTTCCTTCGTCAAATATTACAAACACACTTACAAACTTTTGCCTATGTGTTCACCGAAGGTGATTTGGCCCTAGCATACTTTTCCCATTACTTGTAATGCAGATTGTGTCCCGACCACATTACACATTTGCCTATGGCAAAGTAATGCATGTTGTAATCCATTGTTTACTAATTACTAGAGGAGAAGTAATGCATACGTAATCCATTTGTACGGGCAATTTTCGCCGCTGGGGTAGCGGTGTCATCGCGGGAGTGCTGGCGGATATCCGCATAGCGCACTCGAAGGCACTCGTTTCTTCGGGTGAGTTTCGACTCAACTACATTCTTAGTTGAGGTTTTGGCCGATAGATGTCATCATCTATCACCAAAATGGAGCTTGCCGAGTCGGGAAGCGAGAGTGGCTCAGCCCGAGGTGGAAGAGGACGCAAGCCAGGCAGGGGCACAAGGCGACGCCGAGGGAGGCATCGCGTGCGAAGGTGGTCGCCGTGGGTGGTGCGCAGGACGCGCCAGAGCCATTTGAGGAAGAGGAAGCACCATCGTCCCTAGATATGCCGACGCACCCAGCTGCCCCGACAGCTGGCGACGAAGCGCCTTCTATGCCGGCGAAACTTTTGTTGCCCCAGCACCCGTGCTCTCCAAAATGGACAGGGTAATCCAGGGTAGTGGTGCCATCGCGGGAGTGCTGGCGGATATCCGCATAGCGCACTCGAAGGCACTCGTTTCCTCGGGTGAGTCTCGACTCAACTACATTCTTAGTTGAGGTTTTGGCCGATAGATGTCATCATCTATCACCAAAATGGAGCTTGCCGAGTCGGGAAGCGAGAGTGGCTCAGCCCGAGGTGGAAGAGGACGCAAGCCAGGCAGGGGCACAAGGCGACGCCGAGGGAGGCATCGCGTGCGAAGGTGGTCGCCGTGGGTGGTGCGCAGGACACGCCAGAGCCATTTGAGGAAGAGGAAGCACCATCGTCCCTAGAGAAGCCGACGCACCCAGCTGCCCCGACAGCTGGCGACGAAGCGCCTTCTATGCCGGCGAAACTTTTGTTGCCCCAGCACCCGTGCTCTCCGTAATGGACAGGGTAATCCAGGGTAGTGGTGCCATCGCGGGAGTGCTGGCGGATATCCGCATAGCGCACTCGAAGGCACTCGTTTCCTCGGGTGAGTCTTGACTCAACTACATTCTTAGTTGAGGTTTTGGCCGATAGATGTCATCATCTATCACCAAAATGGAGCTTGCCGAGTCGGGAAGCGAGAGTGGCTCAGCCCGAGGTGGAAGAGGACGCAAGCCAGGCAGGGGCACAAGGCGACGCCGAGGGAGGCATCGCGTGCGAAGGTGGTCGCCGTGGGTGGTGCGCAGGACACGCCAGAGCCATTTGAGGAAGAGGAAGCACCATCGTCCCTAGAGAAGCCGACGCACCCAGCTGCCCCGACAGCTGGCGACGAAGCGCCTTCTATGCCGGCGAAACTTTTGTTGCCCCAGCACCCGTGCTCTCCAAAATGGACAGGGTAATCCAGGGTAGTGGTGCCATCGCGGGAGTGCTGGCGGATATCCGCATAGCGCACTCGAAGGCACTCGTTTCCTCGGGTGAGTCTCGACTCAACTACATTCTTAGTTGAGGTTTTGGCCGATAGATGTCATCATCTATCACCAAAATGGAGCTTGCCGAGTCGGGAAGCGAGAGTGGCTCAGCCCGAGGTGGAAGAGGACGCAAGCCAGGCAGGGGCACAAGGCGACGCCGAGGGAGGCATCGCGTGCGAAGGTGGTCGCCGTGGGTGGTGCGCAGGACACGCCAGAGCCATTTGAGGAAGAGGAAGCACCATCGTCCCTAGAGAAGCCGACGCACCCAGCTGCCCCGACAGCTGGCGACGAAGCGCCTTCTATGCCGGCGAAACTTTTGTTGCCCCAGCACCCGTGCTCTCCGTAATGGACAGGGTAATCCAGGGTAGTGGTGCCATCGCGGGAGTGCTGGCGGATATCCGCATAGCGCACTCGAAGGCACTCGTTTCCTCGGGTGAGTCTCGACTCAACTACATTCTTAGTTGAGGTTTTGGCCGATAGATGTCATCATCTATCACCAAAATGGAGCTTGCCGAGTCGGGAAGCGAGAGTGGCTCAGCCCGAGGTGGAAGAGGACGCAAGCCAGGCAGGGGCACAAGGCGACGCCGAGGGAGGCATCGCGTGCGAAGGTGGTCGCCGTGGGTGGTGCGCAGGACACGCCAGAGCCATTTGAGGAAGAGGAAGCACCATCGTCCCTAGAGAAGCCGACGCACCCAGCTGCCCCGACAGCTGGCGACGAAGCGCCTTCTATGCCGGCGAAACTTTTGTTGTCCCAGCACCCGTGCTCTCCGTAATGGACAGGGTAATCCAGGGTAGTGGTGCCATCGCGGGAGTGCTGGCGGATATCCGCATAGCGCACTCGAAGGCACTCGTTTTCTCGGGTGAGTCTCGACTCAACTACATTCTTAGTTGAGGTTTTGGCCGATAGATGTCATCATCTATCACCAAAATGGAGCTTGCCGAGTCGGGAAGCGAGAGTGGCTCAGCCCGAGGTGGAAGAGGACGCAAGCCAGGCAGGGGCACAAGGCGACGCCGAGGGAGGCATCGCGTGCGAAGGTGGTCGCCGTGGGTGGTGCGCAGGACACGCCAGAGCCATTTGAGGAAGAGGAAGCACCATCGTCCCTAGAGAAGCCGACGCACCCAGCTGCCCCGACAGCTGGCGACGAAGCGCCTTCTATGCCGGCGAAACTTTTGTTGCCCCAGCACCCGTGCTCTCCGTAATGGACAGGGTAATCCAGGGTAGTGGTGCCATCGCGGGAGTGCTGGCGGATATCCGCATAGCGCACTCGAAGGCACTCGTTTCCTCGGGTGAGTCTCGACTCAACTACATTCTTAGTTGAGGTTTTGGCCGATAGATGTCATCATCTATCACCAAAATGGAGCTTGCCGAGTCGGGAAGCGAGAGTGGCTCAGCCCGAGGTGGAAGAGGACGCAAGCCAGGCAGGGGCACAAGGCGACGCCGAGGGAGGCATCGCGTGCGAAGGTGGTCGCCGTGGGTGGTGCGCAGGACACGCCAGAGCCATTTGAGGAAGAGGAAGCACCATCGTCCCTAGAGAAGCCGACGCACCCAGCTGCCCCGACAGCTGGCGACGAAGCGCCTTCTATGCCGGCGAAACTTTTGTTGTCCCAGCACCCGTGCTCTCCGTAATGGACAGGGTAATCCAGGGTAGTGGTGCCATCGCGGGAGTGCTGGCGGATATCCGCATAGCGCACTCGAAGGCACTCGTTTTCTCGGGTGAGTCTCGACTCAACTACATTCTTAGTTGAGGTTTTGGCCGATAGATGTCATCATCTATCACCAAAATGGAGCTTGCCGAGTCGGGAAGCGAGAGTGGCTCAGCCCGAGGTGGAAGAGGACGCAAGCCAGGCAGGGGCACAAGGCGACGCCGAGGGAGGCATCGCGTGCGAAGGTGGTCGCCGTGGGTGGTGCGCAGGACACGCCAGAGCCATTTGAGGAAGAGGAAGCACCATCGTCCCTAGAGAAGCCGACGCACCCAGCTGCCCCGACAGCTGGCGACGAAGCGCCTTCTATGCCGGCGAAACTTTTGTTGTCCCAGCACCCGTGCTCTCCGTAATGGACAGGGTAATCCAGGGTAGTGGTGCCATCGCGGGAGTGCTGGCGGATATCCGCATAGCGCACTCGAAGGCACTCGTTTTCTCGGGTGAGTCTCGACTCAACTACATTCTTAGTTGAGGTTTTGGCCGATAGATGTCATCATCTATCACCAAAATGGAGCTTGCCGAGTCGGGAAGCGAGAGTGGCTCAGCCCGAGGTGGAAGAGGACGCAAGCCAGGCAGGGGCACAAGGCGACGCCGAGGGAGGCATCGCGTGCGAAGGTGGTCGCCGTGGGTGGTGCGCAGGACACGCCAGAGCCATTTGAGGAAGAGGAAGCACCATCGTCCCTAGAGAAGCCGACGCACCCAGCTGCCCCGACAGCTGGCGACGAAGCGCCTTCTATGCCGGCGAAACTTTTGTTGCCCCAGCACCCGTGCTCTCCAAAATGGACAGGGTAATCCAGGGTAGTGGTGCCATCGCAGGAGTGCTGGCGGATATCCGCATAGCGCACTCGAAGGCACTCGTTTCCTCGGGTGAGTCTCGACTCAACTACATTCTTAGTTGAGGTTTTGGCCGATAGATGTCATCATCTATCACCAAAATGGAGCTTGCCGAGTCGGGAAGCGAGAGTGGCTCAGCCCGAGGTGGAAGAGGACGCAAGCCAGGCAGGGGCACAAGGCGACGCCGAGGGAGGCATCGCGTGCGAAGGTGGTCGCCGTGGGTGGTGCGCAGGACACGCCAGAGCCATTTGAGGAAGAGGAAGCACCATCGTCCCTAGAGAAGCCGACGCACCCAGCTGCCCCGACAGCCGGCGAAACTTTTGTTGCCCCAGCACCCGTGCTCTCCGTAATGGACAGGGTAGTCCAGCGGCCATCGCGGGAGAGAGGCGTTTGCCTTATTTAGGCACTTACCTCTCGGTGACAGATGTTTGGTTTGGAACTTGGCTATACGTGTGTGACTCTGCTAAGTGGTTCGAGCATCGGATCATCAGCAAATCAGCTGATTGGGCTACCGGACTAGCGGAAAGAGAAACGGGTGTAAGTCTCGACTCAACAAAATTTTTAGTTGAGTTTTTGGCCGATAGATGGCATCATCTGTCACCAAAATGGAGCCTTCCGAGTCGGGAAGCGAGAGTGGCTCAACCCGAGGTGGAAGAGGACGCAAACGAGGCAAGGGGCACAAGGCGTCGCCGAGGGAGGCATCGCGTGCGAAGGTGATCGCCGTGGGTGGCGCGCAGGACACGCAGTGGTGCGATGGAAAATTCCCGAATGGAAAAACGTGAGTTTTGCATACTTAATTTAAGTACAAGGTGTACTTCTTTTGAGAATTTAATTCTTAGTTTTAAATAATTCAAATCAAAAACAAGGTAAAAAGGAGTGACGATCGCACCATCAACACACCCAAAAAAAAATCGATATGAATCGTAGGTCAATTGGACCTTTTTATACCCGTTACTCGTAGAGTAAAAGGGTATATTGTATTCGTGCAAAAGTATGTAACAGCTAAAGGGAAGCGTTTCCGACCCCTAAAGTATATATATTCTTGATCAGGGTCACTAGCCGAGTCGATCTAGCCATGTCTGTCTGTCCGTCTGTCCGTCTGTCTGTCCGTCTGTATGAACGCTGAGATCTCGGAAACTATAAAAGCTAGAGGTATGGTATTTGGCATGAAGATTCTTGGAGTTCCTACGCAGCGCAAGTTTGTTTCCAGAAGGTGCCACGCCCCCTCTAACGCCCACAATAGTTAATAAACGATTTTCAAAATTTAAACATTTCGGAAAAGTAAAAATGCAGTTTTGTTGTGCTTATCAATACCTATCGAAATGTGGAAGAAATTTTTTAAATCGGACCATTAGTTAAAAAGTTATAGCTGATTAAAGTTTATATCTCCATCTCCCTCGCACTCCCTTTAGCCGAGTGACGGGTATTAGATAGTCGGGACACCAACCCGACTATAGCGTTCTCTCTTGTTTAATATCATTTTTAACTTGATATTATCGAACCGTAAATTTTACTTAGCCTAAACGCTTCTCACATACACACATAGTTTCGCATACATTTACAAATGCATATGGACAGTTGCAAGTGCTTTTCATTGCTGTACCGCAGCGTACGCTTTACTTTCCTACTATAGTAGTGGAAGCGAGAAAACATGCTTGAAGTAAGTCAGTTCGAATTTCAAATCAGTCTTTCTCGCTTCCACTCATGTCATTTTGCTTACCTGGACTTATCGATTTTACGGCGACGTGCTTTTTTTTGTGTGCATACAAAAGTTCTGATACCACATTTTGTGATGAAAAATGCTTGTATATTCGACTAAATAATTATTCTTTATAAAATAGAATAGAATATGCTTTTGAAGACCATATCATGCGACGCGTATTATCAGTAAGAATACAAGTCGGCTAAAAGAAAGGGACATTTATCCCTACCGGCCCCAACAGCTCCAATTTTCTAACTTTCACACTTTCAACGCCCTCTCCCCCAAACCAATGAAATTGATTAAGTCTTGGTATTTGTATTCTGCGGCTACATAATAGTAGTCGCCTTCGCACACTGTCCTGGTGCGCTTCGTCACTACGTGGACTGCCGTCCACAGTGAGTTATCTCCTTGTGATTTTATGTAAATGTTTTAAAAATCAAACCGTCTTTCCGTAATTTCCTATTTTCTCCCCGATTTAAACCCAAAATCGGCTTGTTTTGAGAATTTAATTCTTAGGTATGAATTTAAATGTTTTTATACCCTTGCAGAGGGTATTATGATTTCAGTCAGAAGTTTGCAACGCAGTGAAGGAGACGTTTCCGACCCACTCTATCATATAGATTCCATAGGAACGATCGGAAAATTAATGGGAATATAATAGGAAATAAATTATTGCTTCGTTGGCTTTTATCGTATTCTCTTCTACTCTGGGATATGACTCTTTTTAAATGTTTTCCAATTTCGATTTTAATTTTATCAATATCAAACTACTATATCATATAGCTGCCATAGGAACGATCGGAAAATTAGTGATTAATAGGAATTATCTGCAAGGGTATATAGGCTTCGGCTTGCCGAAGCTAGCTTCCATTCTTGTTTGTCCTTGCTGTTGGCACCAACACAGAATGGATCGCAAGCCAAATTAAAGTTGATTGTAAATCTATTAAATAGAAACAGTCTTATTATTAAATGAGAATAGAAAAAAAAGACGAAGCACATACCTTCAAAGTTGCTGTCCAAAGATTTGAGCCATTTATATCTTGAAGTCGGCCCACTTCTGCGAAAAGTGGTTTGCGGAAGCTGGATGTAATATCTCAAAGTCGTTATCGATCTAAAAAAAATGATTAAAATGTTTTTAGAAAAAACAAGAGAGAACGCTATAGTCGGGTTGGTGTCCCGACTATCTAATACCCGTCACTCAGCTAAAGGGAGTGCGAGGGAGATGGAGATATAAACTTTGATGAGCCATAACTTTTTAACGAATGGTCCGATTTAAAAAATTTCTTCTGCATTTCGATAGGTATTGATAAGCACAAAAAAACTGCATTTTTACTTTTCCCAAATATTTAAATTTTTAAAATCGTATATAAGCTATTGTGGGCGTTAGAGGGGGCGTGGCTGCGTAGGAACTCCAGGAATCGTCATGCCAAATACCAATCCTCTAGCTTTAATAGTTTCCGAGATCTCAGCGTTCATACGGACGGACAGACGGACAGACAGACATGGCTAGATCGACTCGGCTAGTGATCCTGATCAAGAATATATATATTTTATAGGGTCGGAAATGCTTCCTTCTAGCTGTTACATACTTTTGCACGAATACAATATACCCTTTTACTCTACGAGTAACGGGTATAAATATAAAATCGCACCAACAGTCAGAATTTTCATTTAGCCGGCTATTGCGTTCGTTGCTACTTCTGAAAAAAAGAAGCAGCAAACGCAAATTTCGAGCACTGACGAAATTACGCAATAGAAATTTGGGTGTTGTTTTTGCAAATGCACTTGTGAATGCGGTATGTGCGGTGCATAAATGCAGTTCTCTGGTATATATACATATACATATGTATGTGCGTATTCTGTTGCATCATCTTTTTAATGCAAGATTTATTTAAACATACATATATAGGTACACATATATACAGTGGCTCCATCGCTAAATCGGACACCTACTTTCCTAAAATTACCATGCAAAAAAATGAATAAAATGGACCAAATTTGTCTTTTTTTTTGCTTTTACTTATACATAATGCTAATATCTTCCAAAACCATAAACAAAAATCACATATTTCCACGAAAACACTTAGTTTTCCAACAAAAACAACAAAAAATACGATTTTTAAGGTTCAACGAATAATCGGACACTCTCTGAATACGGGTTTTTTTTATAGAACTTGCTGCAAACTTTGGGTTTTCTGCATTGAGATTACTTTGTAGTAGGGATTAAGAGCAGAAACCATCAATACACTGAAAAAAAGTTAAAATGGCTCCAAGGAAGTCCATTTTCTGTGGAACTTCGTCAGTTGATTGGAAAACTCAATTTCGAACTGAAAACTGTACGGAAATTTACTGGATTGGTCGGAAAAGTGAAGTCTATTGTCCATGACACTATTATTTGGCCTGGGATACATTTTAATTGGATAATGGAGGCGGGGAAGGCCAAAACAAGATGTTAGTGATGGCATAATTCCAAAGTACCTTAAGATTTTAAAGGTAAAAAATATTTTAAAACATTTTATTTTAATGTTTCTTTCTTTGGTCTAAAAGTGCATTAAACAACCGCCAAAATGAGGTATCGTTTATAGAAATCGGTTAATTGAAGAATAAGTCATGAAAGTTTCGCGAAGAAATTCAAGCTATTTTGAAACTTATACCAGAATGACGGCACCTTCCAGTAGATACAGTGGTTCACAGCTTATTATAAACAAAACATGTTATCAAAATAATTTAAACGCCGAATACATCTATGATGATACACATTAGTGTTTAATAATTGTATGATTTTTTAAAAATTTTACAAATATTTTTTATGAATTAATTACAAAAAAAGCCCAAAAAAAAAGGCCACAGCTTATTTCAACCAGTTAACAAAAAAATTGAATAAATAAACATAGTGGCCAATAACTTTTTTTTTTAAATTTGGCATGACTACCATTTTGTTTACCAACAATTTAAAGTTAACTTTACATGGATACAATGCCTTTTGTTGTTTTTGCCAAGTTAAAACTACTCTCGACCCTTGGGAAGGACTTTTTGACGTAGTTTCGTCTAAAAATATTGTATTTTCGAACATTCTTTCGTTATGGGTCATTCCACGTGAAACGTGACAGGCCAATTTAGGTCAAATCTCAGAATCAAGGGAAACTTTTTTTTTCGATAGAGGATTGAAATATAAGGATCGGTTTTTTTTTTTTTAACTCTTACCGTTTGTTTTTAAAAAATATTTTTTTAATTAAGCTCCGATTTTTGAGTTATGCATCACTTGAGACTCGTTTGAGTTATTTTAATATTTGGGATGCCACTTTGTGGCATATCTTAATATGTTTCAGAAAAATATTTTTAAAAATTTTTAAATTTAAAATTAAGTATTTTTTAAGAGAATTTAAAATTAGAAAACTTCTGTACGCCGGAATACACGCGAATAAAAAAATTATCCCCATATTGCTTCATCAATTCTTCACAAAGTGGTAAAATAAAATTTTTGTAATCGCAAGATGTACTAACTTTGACAGCGATTTTAGTTAAGCGACTTTGCATCAAGCAACTACAGCGCAACGTGTAAGATAGGGAAAGCACTATTCCTGCTCTGCCGCGCTCGTATTGCTGTTCTCTTCTTACACGTTGCGCTGTTGTTGCTTGTAATTTTCTAAAAAAAAAAAAAATGGGGAGGGACCTGCTTGACACTTATAGGCCCAAAACAATTAGCGTTCGCCGTTAGACTTTAAAATAGCCATTTGACTCCCCAATTTAGGCTCGTAATTGGGTTTTCTCCCGCTTAGATATATTTTTCCGACTCAAATGTATCAAAATTCAATTATTTCTTTCAAAAACATTTTTTCAAACATACTAAGGACATTAATAAGGGGCTGTCCATATATTACGTAATCACCTAGGGGGGGGGAGGGGGTCAACCAAATGATTACTCTAGTGCAAAACAATTTTTTTTTTGTATGAAGAATTGATTACATGGGGGGGGGGGGGTCAAATATCGCCAAAATGGTGATTACGTAATATATGGACAGCCCCTAAGTGAGTTTCTCGTGTGTATTCAAATGAGCCCTAAGCCTAGCGGCGATCGCTAATTGTTTTGGGTCTATAAGTGTCAAGCAGGTCCTTCCACATTTTTTTTTTTTACTCCGCAATTAAGATTTTTTTAGCCGAGTGACGGGTATTAGATAGTCGGGACACCAACCCGACTATAGCGTTCTCCCTTGTTTTTACTTGGCAACAACAACAAAAGGCATTGTATCTATGTAAAACTTTAAATTGTTGGTAAACAAAAGGGTAGTCATGCCAAATTAAAAAAAAAAGTTATTGGCCACTATGTTTATTTATTCAATTTTTTTGTTAACTGGTTGAAATAAGCTGTGGGCTTATTTTTGGGATTTTTTTGTAATTAATTCATAAAAAATATTTGTAAAATTTTTAAAAAATCATACAATTATTAAACACTAATGTGTATCATCATAGATGTATTCTGCGTTTAAATTATTTTGATAACATGTTTTGTTTAGTTTTTATGGGATGTTAATGTTTTTGGTGTAGACTGGTTGAAATAAGCTGTGAACCAGTTGTATATTTCATTACTTTAAATGCCTTTTTCTCGAAACCATGTTTTCCTCAGCTGCGGATCGTGTATCTCAAAAAGTAATGCTTCGATCATCATGCTGCTTTTTTTGGTTAGGCAAAAAAAATAAAAAATATGAATACAATTTATTTTTAAATTTAAAAGAGTGCCACAACCAGAGTTCTTGAGATGTTCTATGTAAGTTAGGTTCAGATTTACACAGCGACTTATGGACGATCCGCAGCTGGCCTACTTTTTTTAATAGAGCCTGACAAAAAAATTACCACGGCCGCCATTTTGAAAAAAAAACAAGAGAGAACGCTATAGTCGGGTTGGTGTCCCGACTATCTAATACCCGTCACTCGGCTAAAGGGAGTGCGAGGGAGATGGAGATATAAACTTTGATCAGCAATAACTTTTTAACGAATGGTCCGATTTTAAAAATTCTACATATCGATAGGTATTGATAAACACAACAAAACTGCATTTTTACTTTTCCTAAATATTTAAATTTTTAAAATCGTATATAAGCTATTGTGGGCGTTAGAGGGGGCGTGGCTGCGTAGGAACTCCAGGAATCGTCATGCCAAATACCAATCCTCTAGCTTTAATAGTTTCCGAGATCTCAGCGTTCATACGGACGGACAGACGGACAGACAGACATGGCTAGATCGACTCGGCTAGTGATCCTGATCAAGAATATATATATTTTATAGGGTCGGAAATGCTTCCTTCTAGCTGTTACATACTTTTGCACGAATACAATATACCCTTTTACTCTACGAGTAACGGGTATAAATATAAAATCGCACCAACAGTCAGAATTTTCATTTAGCCGGCTATTGCGTTCGCTGCTACTTCTGAAAAAAAGAAGCAGCAAAAGCAAATTTTGAGCACTGACGAAATTACGCAATAGAAATTTGGGTGTTGTTTTTGCAAATGCACTTGTGAATGCGGTATGTGCGGTGCATAAATGCAGTTCTCTGGTATATATACATATACATATGTATGTGCGTATTCTGTTGCATCATCTTTTTAATGCAAGATTTATTTAAACATACATATATAGGTACACATATATACAGTGGCTCCATCGCTAAATCGGACACCTACTTTCCTAAAATTACCATGCAAAAAAATGAATAAAATGGACCAAATTTGTCTTTTTTTTTGCTTTTACTTATACATAATGCTAATATCTTCCAAAACCATAAACAAAAATCACATATTTCCACGAAAACACTTAGTTTTCCAACAAAAACAACAAAAAATACGATTTTTAAGGTTCAACGAATAATCGGACACTCTCTGAATACGGGTTTTTTTTATAGAACTTGCTGCAAACTTTGGGTTTTCTGCATTGAGATTACTTTGTAGTAGGGATTAAGAGCAGAAACCATCAATACACTGAAAAAAAGTTAAAATGGCTCCAAGGAAGTCCATTTTCTGTGGAACTTCGTCAGTTGATTGGAAAACTCAATTTCGAACTGAAAACTGTACGGAAATTTACTGGATTGGTCGGAAAAGTGACGTCTATTGTCCATGACACTATTATTTGGCCCGGGATACATTTTAATTGGACAATGGAGGCGGGGAAGGCCAAAACAAGATGTTAGTGATGGCATAATTCCAAAGTACCTTAAGATTTTAAAGGTAAAAAATATTTTAAAACATTTTTTTTAATGTTTCTTTCTTTGGTCTAAAAGTGCATTAAACAACCGCCAAAATGAGGTATCGTTTATAGAAATCGGTTAATTGAAGAATAAGTCATGAAAGTTTCGCGAAGAAATTCAAGCTATTTTGAAACTTATACCAGAATGACAGCACCTTCCAGTAGATACAGTGGTTCACAGCTTATTATAAACAAAACATGTTATCAAAATAATTTAAACGCAGAATATATTTATGATGATACACATTAGTGTTTAATAATTGTATGATTTTTTAAAAATTTTACAAATATTTTTTATGAATTAATTACAAAAAAAGCCCAAAAAAAAAGGCCACAGCTTATTTCAACCAGTTAACAAAAAAATTGAATAAATAAACATAGTGGCCAATAACTTTTTTTTTTAAATTTGGCATGACTACCATTTTGTTTACCAACAATTTAAAGTTAACTTTACATGGATACAATGCCTTTTGTTGTTGTTGCCAAGTTAAAACTAATCTCGACCCTTGGGAAGGACTTTTGGGGTAGTTTCGTCTAAAAATATTGTATTTTCGAACATTCTTTCGTTATGGGTCATTCCACGTGAAACGTGACAGGCCAATTTAGGTCAAATCTCAGAATCAAGGGAAACTTTTTTTTTCGATAGAGGATTGAAATATAAGGATCGGTTTTTTTTTTTTTAACTCTTACCGTTTATTATTAAAAAATATTTTTTTAATTAAGCTCCGATTTTTGAGTTATGCATCACTTGAGACTCGTTTGAGTTATTTTAATATTTGGGATGCCACTTTGTGGCATATCTTAATATGTTTCAGAAAAATATTTTTAAACATTTTTAAATTTAAAATTAAGTATTTTTTAAGAGAATTTAAAATTAGAAAACTTCTGTACGCCGGAATACACGCGAATAAAAAAATTATCCCCATATTGCTTCATAAATTCTTCACAAAGTGGTAAAATAAAATTTTTGTAATCGCAAGACGTACTAGTAAAGACAGCGATTTTAGTTTAGCGACTTTGCATCAAGCAACTACAGCGCAACATGTAAGAAAGGGAAAGCACTATTCCTGCTCTGCCGCGCTAATTTTCTAAAAAAAAAAAAATGTGGAGGGACCTGCTTGACACTTATAGGCCCAAAACAATTAGCGTTCGCCGTTAGACTTTAAAATAGCCATTTGACTCCCCAATTTAGGCTCGTAATTGGGTTTTCTCCCGCTTAGATATATTTTTCCGACTCAAATGTATCAAAATTCAATTATTTCTTTCAAAAACATTTTTTCAAACATACTAAGGACATTAATAAGTGAGTTTCTCGTGTGTATTCAAATGAGCCCTAAGCCTAGCGGCGAACGCTAATTGTTTTGGGTCTATAAGTGTCAAGCAGGTCCTTCCACATTTTTTTTTTTTACTCCGCAATTAAGATTTTTTTAGCCGAGTGACGGGTATTAGATAGTCGGGACACCAACCCGACTATAGCGTTCTCCCTTGTTTTTACTTGGCAACAACAACAAAAGGCATTGTATCTATGTAAAACTTTAAATTGTTGGTAAACAAAAGGGTAGTCATGCCAAATTAAAAAAAAAAGTTATTGGCCACTATGTTTATTTATTCAATTTTTTTGTTAACTGGTTGAAATAAGCTGTGGCCTTTTTTTTGGGATTTTTTTGTAATTAATTCATAAAAAATATTTGTAAAATTTTTAAAAAATCATACAATTAATCATACAAAAAAAATAAAAAATATGAATACAATTTATTTTTAAATTTAAAAGAGTGCCACAACCAGAGTTCTTGAGATGTTCTATGTAAGTTAGGTTCAGATTTACACAGCGACTTATGGACGATCCGCAGCTGGCCTACTTTTTTTAATAGAGCCTGACAAAAAAATTACCACGGCCGCCATTTTGAAAAAAAAACAAGAGAGAACGCTATAGTCGGGTTGGTGTCCCGACTATCTAATACCCGTCACTCGGCTAAAGGGAGTGCGAGGGAGATGGAGATATAAACTTTGATCAGCAATAACTTTTTAACGAATGGTCCGATTTTAAAAATTCTACATATCGATAGGTATTGATAAACACAACAAAACTGCATTTTTACTTTTCCTAAATATTTAAATTTTTAAAATCGTATATAAGCTATTGTGGGCGTTAGAGGGGGCGTGGCACCTCCTTGAAATAAACTTGCGCTGCGTAGGAACTCCAATAATCTTCATGCAAAATGTCAATCCTCTAGCTTTTATAGTTTCCGAGATCTCAGCGTTCATACGGACGGACAGATAGACGGACATGGCTAGATCGACTCGTCTAGTCATGCTGATCAAGAATATATATACTTTATAGGGTCGGAAACGTCTCCTTCACTGCGTTGCAAACTTCTGACTGAAATCATAATACCCTCTGCAAGGGTATAAAAAATTATATCTTATATAACCTCCTACTTTTGGAAATGCTATTTTTTATCTAATTCTGAATTTCGAATAAAATTTTTTCAAAATCGGACAACTATATCATATAGCTGCCATAGGAACGATCGGAAAATTAATGGGAATATAATAGGAAATAAATTATTGCTTCGTTGACTTTTGTTGTATTTTCTTCTACTCTGGAACATGATTCTTTTTAAATATTTTCGAATTTCGATTTTAATTTTATCAATATCGAACTACTATATCATATAGCTGCCATAGGAACGATCGGAAAATTAGTGCCTAATAGGAATTATCTGCAAGGGTATAAAGCTTCGGCTGGCCGAAGCTAGCTTCTTTTCTTGTTTTAAATACAATTATATAAGTAAGCAAGGATACGTATTTCATAAACTTTTAATTTAAAAGTAATGAATTTAAAAGATTTGGTCAAAATACTTCTGCTTATAGAACTTTACTTTTTTTAACTAATTTTCTTCCACTTTTTTTGCTGAGCATGATAAAACAAACAAAAATAACTACAAAGAAATTAAAAAAAAAACAACAAACAAATCAAATACAAAAAAATTAAAAAACAATGATAAACAAGAGAGAACGCTATAGTCGGGTGCCCCGACTATTAAATACCCGTTTTTAGCTAAAGGAAGTGCGAGGGAGAAGGAGATATAACACTTTGATCACGCATAACTTTTTAACAAATGGTCCGAGTTGCAAAATTTCTTCTACACTTTGATAGGTATTGATAAACGCAATAAATCTGAATTTTTACTTTTCCGAAATATTAAAATTTTATAAAAATCGTTTATTACTATTGTGGGCGTAAGAGGGGGCAAACTTGCGCTGCGTAGGAACTCCAAGGATCTGCATGCAAAATGCCAATCTTTTAGCTTTTATAGTTTCCAAGATCACAACGTTCATACGGACGGACAGACAGACATGGCTATATCGACTCGGCTATTGACCCTGATCAAGAATATATATACTTTATAGGGTCGGAAACGCTTCCTTCTCCCCGTTACATACTTTTGCACGAATACAATATACCCTTTTACTCTACGAGTAAAAAAAACAAGAGAGAACGCTATAGTCGGGTGCCCCGACTATCGGATACCCGTTACTCAGCTAAAGGGAGTGCGAGAGAGATGGAGATATAAACTTTGATGAGCAATAACTTTTTAACGAATGGTCCGATTTAAAATCGCATTCGGATCGCCGAAGTCACCCCCGTCGGGAAGAAATGTTCCACTACGGCGACACTTCCCGAAGTCACTTCTGAGTGACTTCCAGAAGTGTCGCGGAAGTCACTTCTTGAAGTGCCGCCGTAGTGGAACATTTCTTCCCGACGGGGGTGACTTCGGCGATCCGAATGCGATATCGCGGAAGTCACTTCTGGAAGTTACTCAGAAGACACTTGTAGAAGATACCTAGAAGACCCTTTCCCAATTGCAAAATGGTCCAAAGGAAAATATGTTTTTTGTACTCATTTTTCATTTTTATTCTTTCAACACATTTGTTGAAATATATAATTAGGAAAGCATTGCGGCATGTGAACACTGTCCATAAGCATGTAGGAAATGGTGTTGTATTATTTAATTTAATTACAGTTCCGTGGTCTATGAAAATTTCTAAAACAACAAAAAAATAATAAATATTATGTCATAAAAATCGGAGAAAGTATTTACCTTATATAATCAAATAAGTGGCGTATAGTTAAGTCTTCGGATTGACCAGAGTTTCCTTTAAACATAGTTTTTTAACCACTTTTATTTTTGATGTAAATAAATATTGAAGTTCTTAATTTTCAACCGTAAGCGGAATGTAATATTTAAAAAATAACAGGTTCACTCCGCATTTCATCACAAACACAGAAATTCAGAATAATTCGCACTGATCACAAAGTCATCTCGAAACAAACTGACGCTTGAATTCAAAACAAACAAGAGAGAACGCTATAGTCGGGTTGGTGTCCCGACTATCTAATACCCGTCACTCGTCTAAAGGGTGTGCGAGGGAGATGGATATATAAACTTTGATCAGCTATAACTTTTTAACGAATGGTCCGATTTAAAAAATTTCTTCTACATTTCGATAGGTATTGATAAGCACAACAAAACTGCATTTTTACTTTTCCGAAATATTAAAATTTTTAAAATCGTATATAAGCGATTGTGGGCGTTAGAGGGGGCGTGGCACCTTCTGGCATCTTCATGCCAAATACCAATCCTCTAGCTTTGATAGTTTCCGAGATCTCAGCGTTCATACAGACAGACAGACAGACGGACAGACGGACATGGCTATATCGACTCGGCTAGTGACCCTGATCAAGAATATATATACTTTATAGGGTCGGAAATGCTTCCTTCTAGCTGTTACATACTTTTGCACGAATACAATATACCCTTTTACTCTACGAGTAACGGGTATAAATAGTGCGTAGGTCACAGAAAAAAAGGGTAGTTTTTAGGTATACGATTCACGATCGCAACCCTTTTTAGGTAGTCAAATGTGTTCTATCGTCCAGAAGTTCCTTAGAAGTGCCTTAGAAGTTTGTTTTTGTAAAATGTGTTCTATCGTTTTTCTATCGCCTAGAAGTGTCTTAGAAGTTAATTCTCCACGATCGTGACCCTTTATGTTTTTGTAAAATGTGTTCTATCGTATTTCTATCCTCCAAAAGTGACTAAGAAGTGACTTCTTCGCGATAGATGTATATTTTGTTTTTGTAAAATGTGTTCTGTCGTGTTTCTATCTTCCAGAAGTTACTAAGAAGTGACTTCTGGACGATAGGCGATAGAAATATAGAATACGTGTGAGACGAGTTTGACAAAAATGACGCTGCCTACGTAAATTTTCTTGCTCCTCGTTTCACCTCTATTTTGTATGAGATGTCCCCTCGATATATGTATATATGTATATACTCTTTGGCTTTAGCCAGCAGGACCATAGACCGAGTTGAATGTGATGGGCCGAAAACTCTTTTCGATTTTTAAAAGTTGTTGGCCCTCGATTATCAAAATGACAAAAATGAAATTTTGTCCAAAATGTGTTGCCACGTTCTCGCACACATGCACACAAAGCCCACTTACACTTTTGCATTGTGTACTCAATAAACGAAATTTAAAAGTAGAACAAGCTCTCTACCCCTTTTCCCCTTGCCGACAACAGTGTGAACAGAAAGCGTTAGTTATCCTCTCTGTATATGTATACTCTTTGGTTATACCTATCGAAATGTAGAAGAAATTTTTAAAATCGGACCATTCGTTAAAAAGTTATGCCCGCTCAACGTTATATATCTCCATCTCCCTCGCACTCCCTTTAGCTAAGTAACGGGTATCTGATAGTCGGGGCACCCGACCTTTTTGGCCAGGACCAAAGACCAATATAATCTCTAAGGGCCGGTTTCTCGAGTGCCGGCTAACATTTCTCGAATAGAAAAAGTTCCTGCTAAGGCATTTTGGTTTTCTCGAGCATCAATGTGAGAACTAACTTTGACAGGGACTCGGAGTCCCTGTTAAGCGTTTTCGATAAAACGACAGCTGATTTCCCAAAGCCAACTAAGAAGAAGAAACTAAATCACAGCTGACTTTGCCTTTGAATTATACCCAAACAGCTGATAAAATAATCAAAGCACGCCATTTTTGCGCTTTACAGCACTCTGTAATTGTTTTTCGTTCAGATAAATTAAAGGCGTCGAAAAAACCGATTTGCTTTTACGATAGGTTTATCTGGTGATTATCTTTTTCGAAAAGATACCTATCAGGGACTTTAGCCGGCACTCGAGAAACCGGCCCTAAGATGAGTAACGGCCATACATTCGTTTTGCAATAAGCAGCACATTTTTTGGTGGCGACGAAAATCTCGCTCTATCCGCTCCACTATGGGGCATTTGAACACCTATGTTGGTCAAAACCCATTTTTTAAAAGTCGTTAAAACAAAAAATGTTGTTTGAGGATGTGTTAACAGAAGACCATTTAACAATGTTACGTTTACAGAAATCCGATAGAGGTCGCCTCTGTTAAGGTAGAAGATGTTAAATCAGCTGTTCGAAATGCAATTCTCCGGCTGTTGTATTTCGACGTTTCGCTTCCAGTTTTAAAGTGCCTTAAATTTAATTTTTTAAGCAATATAATATATTCCCACACTTCTATCGTTTGCACTGGTGGCTAAGGAAGTAACGACATTTCTGGCTTGAAATTATTATCAAAATAGAGTAGAAATACTTAGCTTTGTTATTACCTAACTTAAGTGGACTTTAGCGGCTTTAAAACGAAAGGCCCGCTACAACTTGAACAAAAAGTCGTACAAATGTAAAGTAAATTCTTTCCTTTGTTCTTTTTTTTTTAGAACTTTAGGATATAGTCGTCCGATTTGTACGAAACTTTTAATATTGTTTTAAAAACTTTAATAATTGCTATTTTTTAAGTTATGTGCATTTATCTCCAAAAACAGCAAAGTTAATTTTATCGTTTCCATGGCAGCTATATGGAAATAGTTGTCCGATCCGGATGATTCTCATATATATAATATGCGTAGGAATAAAAATGGCGACTGGTAAAGTTTCACGTCAATATCTTTTGAATTGACCGAGTTATTAATTTCGGCCAACAAAAGTGGTCAAATGCCCCATAGTGCGCTCGCACAAAGTTGAGAGCGTAAAAATTCCCTGTAGTTCGCCGGGACTGGTCCCGAACTAGCGAAATCGCCATACACCGGGGGCGTGGGACTAACCCCCGTTCATACCACCCGCAATGTAAATTTCTATCCACTTTTACCACGGCGTGTCCTAGGCGGTGGTCATATGGCGAAGTTCTGCATTACCTTTTGCCACAAAAGGGACCGATAGGTGGTCTCATATTATACCCCTTTTCGCCACAAAAGGGGCCACCTATCGGACCACCTATCGGTCCCTTTTGTGGCGAAAAGGGGTATGAAATTGGACCACCTATCGGTCCCTTTTGTGGCGAAAAGGGGTATGAAATGGGGTTGGTATTTTCAATACCAAAAAAGCTGAATGCTATGAAATTTCCCAAGAAAAAATAATTTTTGTTAAATTAATTTATTTTATTACAAGTAGATAACTTTTCTATTTTTTTAATTTAAATTCATTGAACAAATTCCTCTGCTGACTCGTTTTTGTTGACTTCCTCATTGTTGTTGTTATTTGATTTGGATTTATTTTGAAAAAATCGTTTCTTTTGCAATTGAATTGCTTTGGGAATCAATATTTCTGCATTTCCAGATTCTGAAACAATATCTAAAAAAAAAGTAAGATATTAGTGTTTTAAAATAAAACGAGAACAAACATATCTGTTGCATAGACATATCCTCTTGCATAGACATATCTTTAGAAAAACAAGAGAGAACGCTATAGTCGGGTTGGTGTCCCGAGTATCTAATTCCCGTCACTCGGCTAAAGGGAGTGCGAGGGAGATATAAACTTTGATCAGGCCTAACTTTTAAACGAATGGTCCGATTTAAAAAATGTCTTCTACATTTCGATAGGTATAACTAAACACAACAGAATTGCATTTATAATTATCCAAAATCTTTAAAAATGTGGGCGCCAGACACATTTTAGTATAGTTTGTGGTCGATTATGGGTGATTGTGGGCGTTAGAGGGGGCGTGGCGCTCGGCTGAAATAAACTTGCGCTGCGTAGGAAGCCCAAGAATATGTGTTGGTAATCCCAACTTTCTAGCTTTTGTAGTTTCCGAGATCACAGCGTTCATACAGACAGACAGACGGACAGACGGACAGACGGACAGACGGACATGGCTAGATCGACTCGGCTAGTGATCCTGATCAAGAATATATATACTTTATGGGGTCGGAAACGCTTCCTTCTAGCTGTTACATACTTTTGCACGAATACAATATACCCTTTTACTCTACGAGTAACGGGTATAATAAATACCTAAACATGTGGAAACTACTGGTAGATCATAAAATCTGTCTAAATTGGTAAATCGTTTCCCTACTATTGCTGCCCCTTGACTGTATAATTCTATAATTTTTATTGCAATTCCTTTCTTCATTAAACAAAAATTATCAGGTGGCTTACAAGTAAGCGTACAACCCTTAAAATTACATTTTTAACCTACAATTTTGGCATATTCTTGCACTAATGGTGGTTCATATATTTGTTCTGATAATTTCCTGTGAATTTGCTGCAAAATTAATGACGGTTTTTTTAACATTTTTTTCCAAGATTGTAGATAATTCTCAAAGGAATAACAGGATCCAGAAATTGGATAACCTACATGCTGGACCGTCTCTTTTAAATGAACTAAACTATGAATATTATACGAAATACTATTTTGACCAAATAAAACAGCAAAATTTTTAACAAAATAATTTAGCATTGCTTGGCATAGATTTAGGTTTGCCTCTCGCTGCTGTGAACAGCACAGAAACCTATACGAACAGTGTAAGAGTAGAAACTCGTAATAAACATCATGATGGACACAATCTTTAAGAGCAATTAGTAGTATGGATATGGCGGTTTAAAATATATGGGAATTTTTTTGTATGGAAATAATCGTATAATTTTTTCTCAGTGCACTAAAATTTTCAGTGGAGAAATGTTGTATGAAAAAGGGGAAAAGCTTGTATAATTTTTCTCAGTCCACCGACATTTTTATTTTTAATTCCTATATAATTTTCTCTTTTCAGTAGAGAAAATGTTGTATAAAAAGAGAAGGAAAACTTTGGAAAAGCTTTAAAATATTAAGATTACCCTATCTGATGAAATTTAAAAAGGGGTAAAGCTTTGGAAAAGTTTTAACATATTGAGATTACCTTATCTGATGAAATTTAATAAGCTACTCTATACATTAATAAAGATTTGAATTATAAACGTGCTAAACCAAAATGAATAAAGCCACCTTGGATTTTGCTTATATTTTAATTCAACTTCTAAACTTTATAATAAACCATAATAATATTTTTGATTGCGATAAAAATATTATTCATTCTACATTTTTATTAATTTTACAACATTATTATAATTCCCAGCAAATTCATTGTTCTGATTATAATATTTCGAATGTTTTAACTACTCAAATTTTAAAATGTTTAAATATTATTTCTCGGTATGAAAAACTTGTACAAAGGGAGCAGAACCTGAAACAAAATTATTTTAGATAATAAAAATAAACAACACAAAAAATCTATATTTACATTTTTTTATTTAGTCAACAATATCTCTTTCCTCGTTATACACAAATAACTCAAAATAATTATTTTTTAAATTAATGGTTACAGTTTTAATATTGTATTGAGAATTAAGAAAATATGTCCAACCTATGATTTCTTCTGGTGTTAAATAATTTTTTGATATACCAAGTATATTTCTCACTTTGGGATCATAATAGTATCGGTTGTCATTGTCTACTTCTTCTCTGCATCTCTCCAAGAATTCTAACAATGGTACACCAGTTTTTTCATCGCTTGCTTTACAGGAGCGTAAAACAGTTCGAAGAACTTCAACCAAACGATAATCCTCGTTTTCCAACTGCTGTCCCAAGACAGAACGAATGCTCATTTTGATGATTATTCTAAGACGAATTTTTCGAAACTGATTTTAAAAAACATTTATTACCAGCTTTTATACTGTTTTGTTGGAGGACTTTCAATTTCTTAAAATATGTATAGTGTAACGAACATGCACATATATTAAATATGTTTAAATTATACACATGTAAACAGTCAGATCTGTGTACACCAGTATCTGTAATTTTAAATGGATTTAAAACACTATATTCATATATTTCCCAGTTATCATATATTTCAGAACTCATTGTAGGTTTATATTTATTATTTTCGTAAAATTAACTGAATTCAAAAGCGTTACAGGGCGCGTGTGGATACAATGGATCTCGTAGCTCGAAATGTAAAGCGAACCCATCCATAGCTTTAATTTCAGTAGAAAAAATATGGCTGGGAAAATGATAGCATACTAAGTTTAGATTCACCATTCTTTGACGTCCTTGATATTTGATTTTAATATAACCATCGATAATTTCAACTTCTATGTGTAGACAATTAAAACGTTCATCCAGAAAACACTTTGAATATATTTTCATAATATTTTCAAAAACCACTGGATTTCCGTGAATAAATTGTGCCCATCTAGTGTTGGTATAGGCATCACCCTCAGTGGTTAAAGACATAATGGGAATTATTGTTACACTATTAAAGAAAACCAAAAATAAATATAAATAATTCATGGATAAATTATATAATTATTACTCCAGTTGGTTAGTTTAAGCTCGCAGTTTCCTTTTTGCCAGATTAGTGATCCACTTTTGAATATTTTTTGCTTCTCCTCATCCCATAAAACAACTTTACATGTGAGACGAGCTTCACTCGGTACGTCTTCCTCAACGATTAGTTCACAAATATTTGCTTCGAAGCAATCCATCCAGTAATTTCGACACATTTCCAAAATATTTAATTGAAGCATAGCCAAAATTTGTTGTCCAGATTGTTTTTGCGCCTTTTCATAATTTTGGTAAGGTACATCTTTTTCAAAAAATTTAAACTGAAACGTATGGGCAACACTAACTCCGATTAAATACATGTTCTTTATTGCTACCTCCAATTCAAACTAATTTAAGGAATCATATTTTCTCAACACAGAATCCGAATGCAAATGTATGCTAAAGTCTTTGAACACCTTTGAAATTATCAGCCACTTATGAAAGCTTCTCTCTTTTTTAGTTTTTTTCCATTACACTTGAGCGCTGTTGTTTTGAGAACAAAAAGATCAGCAGTCAATGTCAGACAAGTGCATATGTACAACGTGAAAACAGATCGCTTATGTTAGCTGCATCCGTCTTATCACTGTCTAGCTTTGAATACATTGTATGCAAAACATAGGCGATCTGTTTTCACGGTGTACATATGCACTTGTCTGTCCTTGATATGTCATATGAATCTAGAGCGTGCCAAGTTGTAATCATTTGAAGCTTAGATGTTGTAGTCTTTAAATACTGACTGCAAGCATTAGAATGCTACTACTCGCGATTAATTTTTTTTGCATACAATGTATTCAAAGCTAGACAGTGATAAGACGGATGCAACTAACATAAGCGAGCTGGCTATGTATTCAATTGAATACAATGTATTCAAAGCTAGACAGTGATAAGACGGCTGCATGCTGTAACCAGCTCGCTTATGTTAGCTGCATCCGTCTTATCACTGTCTAGCTTTGAATACATTGTATGCAAAACATAAGCGATCTGTTTTCCCGGTGTACAGATGCACTTGTCTGTCATTGATATGTCATATTAATCTAGAGCGTCCCAAGTTGTAATCGTTTGAAGCTTTGAGGGTGTAGTCTTTAAATACTGACTGCAAGCATTAGAATGCTACTACTCGCAATTAATTTTCATTCGGCGTTAGACTGTTCCGTGATTTGTATTCCAAAATGTCTAGCAATACATTACAAAATTTAAGAGATCTTAGTATCAAAAGTCAATTACTTCCAATATTAAAATTTAGCGATTTCCCAATGAACGTGGCCTACCGTGTGCTAAAAGCGGAAAGGAAATTTACAGCTTACGGTCATAGAATAATGTTGACTTTAAAAGACAACATCGTTTTTCTTCCTGAAAGATACCTGGAGATGCCTGAGGAGACTTTAGAAGACTTAAATTCTGGTGAACTTGGTATAGAAAAAGTGAAATTTAATAGTATATATACATTCGATTTTAAACCGTATGAGTCAAAAAAAAAGCGAAAATAAGATCTCTATAAATAACGCAAACATCGATACCGCAATCCACTGGAACTATGGGTAAGAATTATTTATACTATTTTTTAATAAACGAGTTTCAAGAGAAAACTAAAATTATAGAACACTCATCATCATCGTCATCGGATTCACCCCATAATTCAAGAGCTGGATCTATGTCTGAAGGTATGTTATTTAATTTGAAAGAAAGAATGTTGTTCATAGTTAATTATTCTAGACGATATACGATCAAAATCTAAAAACATCTACTGCGCTACATGTGAGAAAGATGTTATACATTGGTCGCACCATATTCGAAGTAATCAACATAAAACTAAGGTCGCTAAATCCTTAACTGATCGAGTCAAATGTATAACCACTCTCTTCAAAAATCGTATAGCTTCTTATAGAATAGAAAATATTCAAACGGAAAATTTAGATTTCAAAAACTTTTTCAATTCAATAAGCGATACAATATGCCAGCTTCTTAAAAACGCGCTAAATGAGCATTTGAATATAAAAGTAAATTTCGAATTATTTTGTCGTTATTTTTTGATAAAGGAACAGGACACTCTAACTGAGTTGAAGTCACATCAAACGAAAATGATTATATTAACGAAAACTATGACTTATAACGAAATTTTAGAGACGTTTTTACAACAGTGTAATATTATAGATGGTAAAATGAGTGAATTTCAAGAAAGAGATAGTGGATGGACGTTATCAGAAATCACACACCTAGAAATAAATATAAATAAGTACCAACCAATTAAAGGTTCCAGCTTTCTCCCATTACCAAAAAATGTTGGTGCTAGACGGGCTTGTGTTAACGTAAAAAACAATGACATTTTTTGTTTTAAATGGGCGATGATATCAGCTTTAAGTCCTATAGCAAGCAATGTAGATTCATGTGGGCAATATAAAATAGAAGATATTTCCTCAAAAACTATTCGCTTGAGCAATGATGTGGTTTTACATTTTGGTAACCTCGAATTTCCGTTCAAAGTACGGGATGCTAAACATTTTGAAAGCCTAAATCCTACTATTAGCGTGAATATATTCGGACTTGAGAAAGATAAAATAATTGGCCCTTACTACTTTACGCAAGCAGAGCAAGAAACACATATAAATCTACTATTAATTGAAGAGGATATACATTTTCATTATGTTTGGATTAAACACCTATCCAGGTAACAATCTTAATATGTGAAAAATATTATCAAACTATATATTTTATTTCTTTAACAGATTGATCCGTGGACAAGTTACTAAGCATGAACACACAATTTATACCTGCAACACTTGCTTAGGATATTTTCTTTCTAACAGAATTCTTCAAAGTCATAAAAAAACTTGTTTAAAGAAAGTTATACAGTTTCCAAGGGAAGAAGAAATTATTTTGAAATTTAAAAACATTAAGAATAGTATGACTGTTCCATTTGCTGTGTACGCTGATTTCGAATGTTTATTAGAACCCATTGATTTACAAAATTCAAATAATATAAAATTCGTTAGCAAACATGTTCCATACGCTTTTAGTTATTACATAAAATGTTCCTTTAACCCAGATCTAGATTGTTTGCGAGAATATAATGGGAAAGATTGTAGTAAAAAATTTATTGAAAATTTAATTTCCGACTGCTCACGACTTTATATTGACTATTTGTGTGTAGAAATACCTATGGAACCCTTATCAAGATCTGAGGAAAAACAATTTAATTCAGCAAAAGTATGTTCTATATGTCGAAAGAATTTTGATCGTTACAGCATTAAAGTGCATGATCATTGTCATTTAACTGGAAAATATAGAGGCCCAGCGCATGAAACTTGTAATGTAAACTATAAAGTACCAAAATTTTTTCCAATATTTTTCCATAATTTATCAGCCTATGATTGCCACTTATTTATAAAAGAATTGAGTAATGTACCAGGGTATATCAACATAATTCCTCTTAACAAGGAGCTATATATTTCAATTTCCAAGCGTTTTTATATAGGAAAACGAAGCATTGAATTACGTTTTCTAGACTCATATAGATTTATGTCATCCAGTTTACAAAATTTAGCGAGTTACTTATCAGATGAAAAATTTGAAACTGTAAAAAAACACTGTAGAAATGATTTAGAATTTCCATTAATGAGACGTAAAGGTGTTTTTCCATATGAATATGTAGACTCGTTAGATCGTTTAAATGAAAAAAAATTACCTCCACAACCAAGTTTCTATAACCAATTGACGAACGAATCATGTAATGACGATGACTATAAACATGCTCAAACTGTTTGGTCAGCTTTTAATTGTAAAACTTTATTGGATTATTCCTTATTATATTTAAAAATAGATGTTTTACTACTTTGCGATATTTTTGAAAATTTTCGTATAGTCTGCAAAAAAATTTATGATTTGGATCCATGTCAATATTATACAACACCTGGTTTATCATGGGATGCCATGCTTAAAATTACAAAAATAGAATTAGAACTTTTTACTGACGTTGAAATGTATAACTTTATGTTAAAAGGAATTAGAGGTGGTATTGTTCAGTGTAATAAACGATATTCCATTGCTAATAACAAATATTTAAGCGATTTTAATGCTAAAAAGGAATCCAATTTTTTGGTATACTTGGATGTTAATAATTTATATGGATATGCAATGTCTCAATCTCTTCCTGTTAATAATTTTTCATGGCTAGAAAATTTTTCGGATTTTAATTTGAATTTAGTAACTGATGAGTCGGAAATTGGTTATATTTTAGAAGTTGATTTGGAATATCCTCAAATGCTACACAATTACCATAATGACTTACCATTTTGTTCGCAAAATAAACAAAATGCTAATATGAAAACCCCAAAATTAATTTGCGACTTAACAAATAAAAAAAATTATATAATTCACTACAAAACATTAAAACAATGTATTCAAAATGGCTTGATTTTAAAAAAAATTCATAGAATATTAAAATTTAATCAATCAAAATGGTTAAAACAATATATTGATTTAAATACACATTATAGAACACTTGCAGAAAACCCTTTTGAACAAAATTTTTTTAAATTACTTAATAATGCTGTATATGGAAAAACAATGGAAAATGTTACGAAGAGGAAAAATATAAAAATAGTATCGACATGGGAAGGAAATTCAAGAAAACTTGAGGCTCGATCCTTAATTTCTAAATTTAATTTTCAAAGTGTGTACCCAATTGATAATAATATGTTAGTCATTCAGTTAGAGCAAATGTATTGTTTCTATAATAAACCTATATATATTGGATTTACAGTTTTGGAATTATCCAAATGGAAAATGTATGATTTCCATTATAATTTCATAAAACCAAAATATGAGGAAAAAATAACTCTTAACTATATGGATACGGATTCATTCATTTATGACATACAAACAATTGATTTTTACAAAGATATCCGTAGTACGATCAATTTACATTTCGACACATCAGCATACCCTAAGGAAAATATTTTTAAATTACCGCTAGTAAATAAAAAAGTTTTGGGTATGATGAAAGATGAATGTAATGGAGAAATAATTAAAGAATTTATTGGTCTAAGAGCTAAAATGTATTCTATTAGAATGAGTGACAGTCGTAAAGAAATAAAAAAAATTAAAGGGGTCAAACGAAGCATAACAAATCAGTTGAAATCAGATGATTTTCGCAAATGTCTGTTTGAGAAAAAAATATATAATAACAAAATGTTTGTTTTTAAATCAAAATTGCATCAGATATATACACAAGAAATAAATAAAATTTCGCTTAGCTATTTAGATGATAAGAGATTTATTTGTAAAAATAATATTAATACACTTGCTTGGGGTCATTATAAGTTAAATAAAAAACAATAAAATGTCTATTCATAATTACAGTTTTTATTAAATAAAAATTTTAAACATAAATGTCCACAATTAACAGAGTCATATTTTTGTTTGCGGTTATAATTATATTCAATAGGCGTTTTCAAATAATTAATTAGTTCAATTGGTGGCTGTAAGTCACCAAAACTATCGAAATATTCTTTATAATTTTGATTTTTATAGTACGCTACCCAATGAGTTCCTCTTCCATTTGAATTATCTAAATTTAGTATTCCACATTCTTGTTTGTATGGTTTTTTCGGTAAGGAATCACGCATAAACACACCTCGAAAATGTTTTAAATGTTTGCCATATTTCAATAAATCATTATCAGTAAGAGGTCTATTAGGTAGCTTAGCTAATCGTTTTTTGAATATGGTTTATAAAATAACCCATAACCGGTTTTATAGGGCTTTAAAAATAAACCTTTTCCCAACGCAATCGATTCCATATATCTATTATGTCGTGATGCCTCTGCTAATTGATCTTTACCATTTTTAACAGCATTTATTGCCTTCACAATAGCCGATCCCCCGGATGCTAAGCCACCAAGCGCAGACAATGCTGTTAAAATTGGTATCAGCGGAAGTATACCACCAATTTTTGGAAGTGGAATAATTCTTGGAATTGATTTCACCGTGTTTTTCATATAATCTCTATTCGGAATTGAATTTTGAGTGATTTCAATAGCTCTTTGTAAGTCAGGAGGTTTTTGATTTTTTAAAATTTTTTTGGTTTTTGTAACGATGGAAGAAAATAGCTTTCTTCCATTTCTTCGTTTTTTAAACGATTTTTTTTCTGTCTTATGTTTATTTTTCTTCATCCCGAGTCCAAACTTAACTTTTGTTTTCATAGCATTGGTAACAAACCATGCATTGGCACGCTCTTTGATGCTTGTGTTTTTTGATTTAACACGTTCCCAAGCTCTTTCAGCTAATATTTGATCAGCTTGATGTCTCTTATTTAAATCTTGTGATTGTGAATATGAAATATCATGCTCTCTACAGGCTGCGTCCAATTGATTTATTCCTTTATCACCTCTGGCTAAACGTTCATCTAGTTTTGTACCTGGACCACAAAACTCATATCCAGGTAAATGTAATTCAATCGGTAATTTGTTTATTATGTTGTTTACTAAGCCACGTCCTACCACAAACTGTTTTTTATTATTGAAATTTCTGTATCTTATAGTCATTTCTCCATTTCTACAAAAAAAATTATATATAAAATAATTAGTTTTTTATAAAATTTTTATTTGTTATAAACATTTAAAATTTTGGTTCCATGTAATTTTATTTCTACAATGTTACAATTATCCATTAAACAATTACATTCAATATGATTATAAACGTTATGTGAGTTATTTTTAGTAATTAATTTTTCTTCTATCAATATACAGTTCTCCTGATATTTTTCTTTGTTATTTGTGATTACCATATGTATAGTGTTTATATATTTGATTTCATTTTGCTTATCATCAACTTTTGTTTTTCGTTTTGATAAAATAATATTTAAAAGTGTTTTAAAAATTTTTAATGTGCTTTTTATAAAAATTTTCATTCTATAGTCATGTGCAAGAGTTGTTCGTAATCATTTAAGCTACGAGCACGAATAAGAGGTTCCAAATTGCTATGTTCTACAGGTTCAATGTAATTACGATCCATTAAAAATTCAGTAGCTGAAGAGCGTACATCTTCCTTTGGTTCACGATGATCTCTCTTAATGTCACTACATGTAATTTTCAGGTGTCGTGTGTAATAGTTACTTTGATATTGACATTGAATTTTTAAATCGTAATTGGAATACCTATGAGTAAAAATTCGTGTAAAACCGGTGTTAGACTGTATTAAGCCACCTATATTACTCTCCTTACTAATTAAATCTTGACGAACTTGTTCTACTGCTTGATCAACCTTAAAAAATTTAAAATTTTCTAAATGTTGGTTATATCGTTTAACTCTATTCTCATTTGGATTTTTTAGAGGTACAAATTTAAACAGTAAATCAACATCTAATTTAATCTGTTCGATTGGAACTACGACGGTAAACTGATAAATAATTTTATTTGGAAAACTAATAACATTGTGCATGAGTAAAAATAATATACAAATAGTTGGAGGAAGCATTTTTCTTGTTTTTTTTTTTACTCTCAAAAAAAAAATTATTCAATAGTCATATGCAATGTTTGTGTATAATCATTAATGTCTCCGATTATTATATGTTCAACGTTTCGTTCAAAATTTGGGACTTTCACGTACTCTATTTCACCGTCACTTAAAACTCTAGTTACTTCGTTTTCTCTATACTCATAACAACTAATTTTCAACTTCCTATTATTGGGCTCGTAGGTACAACGAATTGGTATATCGTTAATATTATAACGTAGATTGAAATGTCTATAAAATGACTCATTGGCTTCTATAATACCTCCGATATCAGCTTCTTGCTTCAAAAGCTGGTTGCGAAATGCGGAGATTATCTCATCAACGGAAACTGGATGGGAAATTGGTTGTTCTGTAAGAGGACTTCCTTCTGTTGAGGTTGACGTTGTAGACGGTGTTAGCTCTGCTAATTTTTCAAATGAGGGTTCATCGGTTTTAAGCGGTTTGCTAGGGGTTAGCAGTTGAAAAACCATATTAATGTTAATTACTTCATCATTTGGTAGTGTTACGTTAAAGTCAACACTTTTGAAATTTGAATTTAAAATAATATTGTTTCTAAAATCTGGTGTCGGAAGTGAATTGAACAACTTGAATAGGGTAAGAAGTATATATACTGTTAAAATCTTCATTATATTTATAAAGAAAATTGTTTAAAAACAGTACCGCTCGATTCCACTACACAATTGTAACTAAATCTACTGATGTTTTTCTCTCCACCACGAGACCTTTTAGATTCATGTATACAATATATATTTATTATTGTGTTTACAATTATTTTTGTTATCAAACTTACCGTATATAAATAGTATTATGTTGTCAACTATTTTTCCTTCCTCATGTATACAGTATATATTTATTATTCTGTTTACAAAATTCTGCGCACGTCATTTGTTAATGGTGTATACTCATACATCTTATCATGTATGAGTAAACAGTAGGCAGATGTATTTTGTGGAATATTACTAGACGTTTTTATTTCAATTCTTACATCTATCGGTCCACTTTTTATGGTTTCATTTTGGTGAGAAACATCTAGAACAACAATTGGTGCTTTTGCTTTGAATAATTCACGTGTTAGGATTGGAAGAGGATCACGTCCGTAGTAGCTTAGTTGAAAATTTAGATACATGTTATATAAAACGGCATAGCGATTTACATCAAACTTGAGATTAAGATCCTCATATGGGTAGACCTCTGAGTTAAGATATGCCTTAACATCCGTTAAATCGCAATGTATATATTTATTATCGTTTCTAAATGCAAGTATTAGATAACGCGGTCGTTCTGTTTGCGAAGTGAGCTTAACATTCCATATAGCCGAGGTACTTTGTGGTAGTACAGGATTATAATACATATCCCAACTTCTAAATGCGATATTTAACGGTCTACGTTGATTAATTGTTTTCAGCATACTCAACTTATAGGAATCAGATAATTGTACATGTGGTACTTTCCATGTTATGTTTGAAATTTTTAATTTTGTTGTTATAGCGGGATCAGAACATTTGTAAGAGTTTGTGTTGTCTTTGGAGCGCAGTAAAATTAATTCGTGTTTAGAATTTAAAATTATTTTATTAAAATCTTCTGCAAATCCTAGTAAGAGATATAATGGAACACAATAATTGAAGTGACCATTTATAAGAGAGATATGTTTACTATCAAAGGGTGACCACCCTGCATTTTGATGTTTCACGCTATTTGGAAGATTTAATGATATATAGTTTTTGATATCTGTTGTGATACCCAAGTGACGGGTTCGATCTATTTCAATTCCATTAAGTTCATAGCGAATTTCACTGAATAAGTAGGCCATACAGTTATTCAACAATTCAACCTTGTCGGTTATTGTTGAATCAGTTTTGGTAATATGACCCTCAATATATAATAGACTTTCACTTGGTAAAATGTATAAATCCTGATTTTGAATCGAAATACGAATTTCATCGTTTGTTTCAAATGCTTGTAGATAAGATGAATAGCTATGATAATCTTTCTTTATGATAGAATTATCAACCATTGGTTTTTCAACTACATTTATAGTATAACTCATATTTATTGATTAATTTGAAATCCCAAGCTCTTTAGAAATTCTATGTTCCGCTTTGTTAAAGCTTTAGTTTTTTTTAATCCAAAATTGTTTTGTTTTTTGTAAAGTGACGGTGAATTGATTACTGATGGTTGAAACAAATTATGCTTTCTGTTATATAAAATCATTCTACATGTGTAGGCTTTAAATGAATGCGTATTGTTATCTTTTCTCCACAAAAATTTAGTAAATTACCGTCTTGATCAACAACTCTTAATACAATTGAATTTATTTGCCTTGTATTTACTGGCAAGTATATTACTTGCTGAGGTAATTCTGTAATCTTATATCCTGGTGCAACCGCAATAGCAAACTGGTGTAAAAGATGGGCTGACGTGTTATTTATATACGTATCACTTATAATATTACATTCTATACAAATTGTATTAATATTGGTTATCTGTATAGATGCATCTGAGGAATGTGTTACTCCCGGCTCAAGTTCTTTTTTACTAAAACCCAACAATGGTCCAATAGTTCGAGGTTTATTGAAATAAATTTTTTGATCGCATGTAATTTCAGTTTTCAGAGTATTATAGTTTGCCTTGATAATAATATTTCCATTCTTATTTTTTTTTAAATATTGTTCACGTGTTACATTTGAAATATCAGATATTTCATATGACCCAATCGGTATTTCTAATTCATTATTTTCTATATGAAATATATTATTATGAATATCTATATTTGGGATTGAGTGATATGAATCAAAACTAATTAAACCGCAAACATAATCTCCTCCTAAATCAATAGGTGGAAAATAGTTTGTAACTAGTTCAGAGCTATTACTATTTAAAGTTAGTGTTATTGACATGTTAAAACCTGTTTAACGACTAACTCACTCAGCTTAAACCAATCATAGTTTTACCCACGAATTATGAACTGGTGAGAATCCTAGCCATTTCACAAAATACAATCCCTTTTTTCTCTTCAAAATCTTTTCAATTAAATATGTATCCGGAAATTTGGTTAGCATTAATTCAGTTTCATAAAACCCTCCTTTTATTAAATGTCCTTGATAGTCCTCTAAGGTATATGTTATAGGATTTGTATTTTGAATGGTTTTTATTGTAAAAATTTCTGTTGTCCAATTTGGTGTATACCCCTTTTCAAAAATGTGTTTATATTTACTTATACGTACTTTATCACCAATTTTAAATTTTGGCTTATGAAATACTTTTATATGACTATACACTGTGTCTAACAGTAAATTTTCATTTAAAAAGCTTACGTCATTGGGTCTCATTTTAATAGTTCTATGATATTTTTCATTATATTCAGCAATTAAACGCTCATATATATGAATCCATTTATATGTTCCTTGATAACTAAATTCTTTCCACATCATATTCTTTAATGTTCTGTTAAACCGTTCTACTATACTAGCTTTTACGATACTATAGGTTGAATAGTGATTAATATGATTTAATTTCATTAATTTTTGAAATATTTTATTAAAAAATTCTTTACCGTCATCTGTTTGAATGTTCTTTGGCTTTCGTTTTGCTTGATCAAAAATGCTTTTTAAGGCATTTGTTACTTCCTGTCCAGTTTTTGTTTTTAAAGCTTTACCCCATGCCTTTTTTGAAAAGGTGTCAATAACTGTCAAAAGATATCGAAAACCTTTATTCGCGGATTCATAGGGTATCATTTCAACTAAATCAGCTTGCCATAAGTCGTCAATTCTTTTCATTATAACATGTCGGCGTACAAAATTTTTTCGAGCTTGTTTATGTAATTCATTTACAACATTTCTTTTATCTTTGTTTTTACTTGAATCCATTGTTATAAATCCTAAAATTTGATTACCAGCGGTTTTATTTTTTCTGCTTTCACTTCATCATTTTCAGAAATTATTTTAATCATTTGAAACAAATAGGATTTAATATTCTCAAACTTTTCATTTACACTCCTTTCAAATACTTGGTGATTCCCCAAAAATTGGTCATAAGCAGTGCGAATTAATTCAACATCGTTCTCAACGCTGGCTTTCATTGATTCATTTATTTGAATAATATTCGACTTTAGGATACTTATGTCATATTCACTTTGATTAATTTTGCTTTCTAATAATTCAAATTTTTTATTGAGTGAGTTGAGGTTATATTTTATAGATTGTAATGCACTTTGTTGAGCAGAAGACTTATTTACACTTTCTCCAAATTTATTAATATAACTCATTGTATTATATTAGCTTCCCTAAGTTCCTCGATAATAGAAATTATTTCGTTTTTATGATTATTATGCCCAGCACTTTCACTAGATATAAGCAAACGCAATCTATCAACTAACTCATTTGGATTATCCCAATATATATAGTTAGATTTAGATGAGGCAACAGATTTTAGTAAGAGTCCTTTACCGTCAACATATAATTTGGGTGTGAATAATTTTTTTATTATATACTGATATTTATACGATTTTGTTCCCTTTACTTGACCATTTGGATTAAAATTCCGTTTGTGAGCGTTTGTTTCAATTAAAATTTTCTTGTAATTTTGTAGATCTTGCTTACTATAATGGAGTGGTTTTGAGTGAAATAATAATTGAAATAATCCAGGTGTCATTTTCCATTTTTCATTATTAATTACTAATATATTGTTATTATTAAATTGTAATTTGTTTTTACCATAATACCATAAACCATTTTCATTTATATTTAATCCATATAACATATCCAATTGTTTCTTTTGTTTTAAAAGTCGAATGTTATGTAAAAACGATGGTTTTTTGATTGTTATTTTAGATTTTGGTTGTCTCGGCTTTGGTTCGGCGATTTCTATTTTAGAATCAAATTTTTGTCTTTTCCTATCAACATTCAATTGATTCCTACTCTTTCGTTTTTTAAAAAAGTGTGATGCCTTTACTCGTTTTATATTCTTTTCATCAAAATTTGGTAATTTCCCTTTAGAAACCTTTCGTTTTAGTTTTCTTTTAACTATTAAATTTGGTTTTTGAATGCTCACATCATTATTAATTCTATAACTTTCAGCAGTTCTGTCATTATTCGATTTTCGTTTAATTATACTAGAATAAATAGGACCATTTAATTTTAAACTTTTTTTAATGTTTTTTTCAAAATTTGGTAATTTCCCTTTAGAAATCTTTCCTTTTAGTGTTCTTTTAACTATTAAATTTGGGTTTTTAATGTTCACATCATTGTTTATTCTATAACTTTCAGCAGCTTCCTCATCACTCGATTTTCGTCTAATTATACTAGAATATCTAGGACCATTTAATTTTAAACTTTTTATACCCGTTACTCGTAGAGTAAAAGGGTATATTGTATTCGTGCAAAAGTATGTAACAGGGAGAAGGAAGCGTTTCCGACCCTATAAAGTATATATATTCTTGGTCAGGGTCACTAGCCGAGTCGATATAGCCATGTCCGTCTGTCCGTCTGTCCGTCTGTCCGTCTGTCCGTCTGTCTGTCCGTCCGTATGAACGCTGAGATCTCGGAAACTATAAAAGCTAGAGGATTGGCATTTTGCATGAAGATTCTTGGAGTTCCTACGCAGCGCAAGTTTATTTCAAGAAGGTGCCACGCCCCCTCTAACGCCCTCAATAGCTTATAGAGGATTTTAAAAATTTTAATTTTTCGGAAATGTAAAAATGCAGTTTTGTTGTGTTTATCAATACCTATCGAAATGTAGAAGAAATTTTTTAAATCGGACCATTCGTTAAAAAGTTATTGCTGATCAAAGTTTATATCTCCCTCGCACTCCCTTTAGCCGAGTGACGGGTATTAGATAGTCGGGACACCAACCCGACTATAGCGTTCTCTCTTGTTTTAAATATAGAATTCACATTTGCGTTTGATGTATTTTCAACTACATCCTCCTCTGTATAACTAGCTAATTTTTTCATTGAAGAATCGTCCTCACTCGGAGTAACGCTTTCATTTATTCTTTTTTGTAATCTTTTACGAATATTTTGACTTGTTGAGGGAATATTGTCTTCATCTGCTTCAGTTAAAATAACACTGTTCTCAGTATTTCTTTGGTTTGGAGAAGTTCGATTTACCATATGATTCTCAGCTTTAACTATCATGTCATCCTTTTTAGAAAAAAGATCAATATTTTTATTGTCATATATGTTCTTAGAGTGACTAGATTTCGATCCATTTTTTTCATTTAGCTTTAAACGTTTTAAACGTAAAATTTTATTGGAATTGTTCGTTCTTTTACTTAGTTCAGGTATTGTTTCTTCTGCATATTCCATGTCATTAGTTTCCATTTTCGGGCGAACATAATTTTCATATTTTTCTAAGGAATAGTGATCAAAATTAGAATTTGGTTTTTCCTTTTTCCTTATCCCAAATTTATTATTGCTTAGATTGGAAGGAATTTTATTGTTATCTAAACTTGCAATAATTTTATTTAAAGGAGTTGTTAATGGCTTAAACGTGTTTTCCAACATATTAACCCTATTCAACTCATTCAATTTCATGCTTTTCAGCTTATCTTTCAGTATCGATCTTGTTTGAATGAGATCGTTTAACATATCTAGTTTTTTATTAGCAGCCATTATGTTACGTTTCGAATTGGGTCTATATGCTATCAGTTTGAACAACTAACGAAATCTAATAAACTACACTCACTGTATAGCATATATAGCTGATCTTAACCTAATCGAACGCTGTTCAAGACCTAATAAAAACTATTTATTTAAATGCTATAACTTTATAAAATTATTAAACCCTTTCCTATATCGACCATTATCTATTGCATTATCTTTACAAATGACGACAAAATCATATTTTGTTTGCCAACATACGTAACAAATTTTTAAAAATTCCTTAAATGTCATATCTCCAATTACATGGTCATTAAAAATATGTTTAATATTCAATTCATCTTGTTTAAATATGATTAGCAAATTTGCGTTGTCTCTAATCAAATGTTTAGGTATTTTTGTATAAGATTGTGAGAGGTAAAAAGAATCTATATATTTATGTCTCCCCATACAAAAATAATCTCTAATCGTATTTTGCTTGTCGCAAATGACGTCGTCAAATATCATTATAGAATGTGAATTTGCATTCTCAGGGTTAATAACCTGCTCCTTATCTGAAAATGTGAAAAGTTTGATTTCTTTTAAAGGTCTTAGTAACTCTTTTAAATAACAATATTTAGGTTGATACAATGATTTAGAGTATATATAAATATTTTTAAATTTTAGACCATTTGGACTTTCTAATAAACTTATCATAACATTTGTCTTCCCACAATTAGAGGGGCCGACAATTAAAGCTCGGATTGAATTTGGTAAAAGTGAACTGTGTACACATTTTAAAATTTCATTTCCCTCACAAACGTCATCAACGTTTTTAATTTGTATTTCAGTTTGTTGTTTAAGAAAACGCATTTTGTTTTACTGAATTAAAATAGAAGTAAAATCCAAGGTGGCTTTATTCAATTTGGTTTCGCACGTTTATAATTCCAATCTTTATTAATGTATAGAGTAGCTTATTAAATTTCATCAGATAAGGTAATCTCAATATGTTAAAACTTTTCCAAAGCTTTACCCCTTTTTAAATTTCATCAGATAGGGTAATCTTAATATTTTAAAGCTTTTCCAAAGTTTTCCTTCTCTTTTTATACAACATTTTCTCTACTGAAAAGAGAAAATTATATAGGAATTAAAAATAAAAATGTCGGTGGACTGAGAAAAATTATACAAGCTACGGTTCTGCTCCCTTTGTACAAGTTTTTCATACCGAGAAATAATATTTAAACATTTTAAAATTTGAGTAGTTAAAACATTCGAAATATTATAATCAGAACAATGAATTTGCTGGGAATTATAATAATGTTGTAAAATTAATAAAAATGTAGAATGAATAATATTTTTATCGCAATCAAAAATATTATTATGGTTTATTATAAAGTTTAGAAGTTGAATTAAAATATAAGCAAAATCCAAGGTGGCTTTATTCATTTTGGTTTAGCACGTTTATAATTCAAATCTTTATTAATGTATAGAGTAGCTTATTAAATTTCATCAGATAAGGTAATCTCAATATGTTAAAACTTTTCCAAAGCTTTACCCCTTTTTAAATTTCATCAGATAGGGTAATCTTAATATTTTAAAGCTTTTCCAAAGTTTTCCTTCTCTTTTTATACAACATTTTCTCTACTGAAAAGAGAAAATTATATAGGAATTAAAAATAAAAATGTCGGTGGACTGAGAAAAATTATACAAGCTTTTCCCCTTTTTCATACAACATTTCTCCACTGAAAATTTTAGTGCACTGAGAAAAAATTATACGATTATTTCCATACAAAAAAATTCCCATATATTTTAAACCGCCATATCCATACTACTGCAATTGGTCCTGAATACAATAAAAATTGCCGAAACTCAGTAGCCTTCCAATGATTCATATCAACTAACGATCTGGGCAAATTCATTAGGGATATATAGACGCATATTTATTAACCTATTTGAAATGGTATCTTTTTCTCTATTGGAAACTCTAATCGAAACGCTGTTATTTATGAGTCCCTTTAAAAATTTACGCATTACTCCTAGTTCTACGAGGTGCATGCTATCTAAAGGAATTTGTGTCACCATGCCCACATTTAAATTTTCTAAAACGGTTTTCTTTGCCAAGTATTCGGCGTGGTGATGATCTGGATATTTCCTATCTAAAAAATCCTGGTCGCTAATAAGATTTCCTGATTCTGTACAATATGTTAGAGTACCCTCTATTTTTTTCCCCACCTGGGTACATTTTGCACAACCATGTCGGGAAGTATGACCTGGTGTTCCACTAACAAAAGCCCTAGCAGGAGCATCGCAAACAATTGCCCTAATTTTCACATTTATAAAATTCCCATTTTTTTCTATGCCAGTCTCATTTATTCCAGACAATTCTTCAAACAACGGACTCAAATAATCTTCACAGTTGTTTGGTTTTGTGTATCCCAGAAACACTCCCACACAAATAACTGGTGTATTTACAAAATTATTAACTCTTATTAAAATGGGCCAAAGTTGCGCCCGGGAACTTTTAAAAATTGGCAGTCCGTCTATATTAATGTCTATCACTAACTGATTTTCACTCTAATAGCAGTCTAATAACTTCATAAATTGATTTTTAACTCCTACATGTAAGTATTGGCCACCTGCTACCCGCGAAATAATTGGCTTGGAGGGACAAGAAGACTTATAAAAAGAACTGACGTCTAAATTTTCTTCGCGCAAAATTTTTATCAGGTCTTTGGCGCATTCGCGGGAGACTCTATGCTTATTGTGCCATTGGCGAAGCGTGTCATTTAACAAACCACTATTTCGGACTGGAGGTCCGTCATTAGTTTCTACATGTAACTCTTCTGTTTCTAAAGCTTCCATATGATTATCAAAATCTGCTGTATTGTAGGGTTGTTAAAACATCGATGGTGGGCACTATCGATGTTTTTGGCTATCGATGGTGGTCACTATCGATACTATCGATAGTATCAGATATTAAAGAAAATAAAAAACAAATTACAAAAATGAAGGAAAATAATGAAAAAAAAATATTTGAAAATGTATCCTTGTATCATAAAACTTATGAGAAAAACTACGATCTTAATTTTACTGCGAAGAAAATGAAACAAAATTCAATGTTGAGCCCTAACAATGAAAATACCGTCTTGTCGTAAAAAATATACCTTAAAATATTTTTTTTTCTTAAAATATTCCAAAAATTACATGTAAAATGGAACTATTTTTCTGAGCGATAGTATCGATTATGGGCCCAAACCATCGATGTTTCCTAAATTTATAAACCATCGATAGTATCGATAGTGCTATCGATTTTTTCCCCAACCCTACTGTATTGAATGCCAAACTATTATACACTTCTAATTCATTTAACGGCTGCGCTTGCTCTATTTCCCTAAATCTTTTCTGGCATTTCTCCTTTTCCTCTTTAATCGACGAATGTGCCTGTTGCTGTTCATGGCTGAATATCACAAATTATTAGGTATTTCACTTGCACAACATATATGGTGGTACTCAGCTGTTGACGACACTTCAGAAGACAACAAAATATATCACTTTCAATATACAATAAGACAAATTAATACGTTGTTTACAAAATTTGGCGCAAGCTAGTGGCTAGTGATGGTAGCGGGGTTCGGTAGTAATGGCAATCCGTTACGATTAACATTGCGACTACCGATATCGAATCGATTGCAATAAAAACATTCGCTTATATTATTTTTGTTTACTTATATTTATATAAAATTAGGTACTTATATATTTATTTTACTTATTTAAGCACCAATAAAATCCGCTTGTTATGAAAAGAAAGAAAGAAAACGTTTTGCTGCTGAACCACCGCTATTGTAAAAAATATTGCTGCTGCTAAATTGCTCATTACTAAATATAAATAATATAAAAAAATAAATGTCTATCATTTATTATTTTATTTTATCTCATTATTAAGTTTTTCTTTTATTATTTTACCTTTTTTTAAATTTGTTTTTTATATAAACAAAATAAAGTTGTATTCGTTTTTAAAATCATTATATACTTGTCAAAATTCTCATTTTACAATTTTTATAATTCATATAGAAGTGTTCACTCTCCGATAACTCTTTTGCTCTTGTAAAAAATACACAAGCCCCCTATTGACCCTTAAGGGACCACTGGGTGGTCGATCCCTTTTCTACCCCGAAAGTGCCACCGGCCCCCTCGAGAACTACAGGGTAATGATTCAGGTAGATTTAGTTCGCTAACGCAGATAGATTTGTTTAGTTGACTCATCAATCCAAAGGTGTACCAGAAATCAACCCCTAAATAAAGATCTTGTTTCAGATCCGGAATTATATATAGAGTTAGCATTTTAGACTGATTGCGAAATGTAACATTAGTTTTTATGAATTTTGTATTTCTTACCTCCTGCAGTTTCTATTTGTGAATTGCTTACTATAAAGTTCTTGTTTTGGTCTAAGTACTCTTTTGCTGCTTCTCCACTTAAACACGAAACGGATGCTCCTGAATCCAACAGTCCGCTATAAACTTTATTAAATATTTTTACTTATACAAATGGTCTAATATCCTTTTCTACATGGAGGATTGCATCCAAGCTAATTGTAACTCAGCTAAAGGGAGTGTTCTTAAAAAGTTACGTAACCGAAAAGAGTTTCGCTTAGGACTGTTATTATTATCAGTTACAATTTCTTCACTCTTGTTAAAGATTTTGTTTCTGAATTTATTATAATTTTTTAACCGAACATGGTATGGAACTATAGGGTATAATTATACCCGTTACTCGTAGAGTAAAAGGGTATATTGTATTCGTGCAAAAGTATGTAACAGCTAGAAGGAAGCGTTTCCGACCCCATAAAGTATATATATTCTTGATCAGGATCACTGACCGAGTCGATATAGCCATGTCCGTCTGTCCGTCCGTATGAACGCTGAGATCTCGGAAACTACAAAAGCTAGAAGATTGGAATTCTGCATTCAGATTCTAGGAGTTCCTACGCAGCGCAAGTTTATTTCAAAAAGGTGCCACGCCCCTCTAACGCCCACAATAGCTTATATACGATTTTAAAAATTTAAATATTTCGGAAAAGTAGGAATGCAGTTTTGTTGTGTTTATCAATACCTATCGAAATGTAGAAATGTAGAAATTTTTTAAATCGGACCATTCGTTAAAAAGTTAGGCCTGATCAAAGTTTTATCTCTATCTCCCTCGCACTCCCTTTAGCTGAGTTACAATTATTAGATAGTCGGGACACCAACCCGACTATAGCGTTCTCTCTTGTTTTCCTTTTAACTCATATTTCCCTAACTGTGCAGATTTAATAAAATCCGGCGATGGATGAGTTAAGTTTTGATCATTGATTTCTTGTATTGGAACGGTAACTGTTGTTGTTGCCGTTCCACGTGCGGTTTCCCTGACAAAATTCGCAATTGGGTCTCTTCACATTCTCTGCTCCACACCCTATACAGAATATTTTTATACCCCTGCAGAGGGTATTATGATTTCAGTCAGAAGTTTGCAACGCAGTGAAGGAGACGTTTCCGACCCCATAAAGTATATATATTCTTGATCAGCATCACTGGACGGGTCGATCTAGCCATGTCCGTCTGTCCTTCTGTCCGTCTGTTCATCCGTCTGTCTCTTTCTACGCAAACTAGTCTCTCAGTTTTACAGCTATCGGGCTAAAACTTTCCCAAAAGTCTTCTTTCTGTTGCAGGTAGTATATAAGTCGGAACGAGCCGGATCGGACAACTATATCAATTAGCTCCCATAGGAATAATCAGGAAAAAAAATGAAAAAAAATTATATCTTTCTGCACCTATAACCTCCTACTTTTGGAAATGCTATTTTTTATCTAATTCTGAATTTCGAATAAAATTTTTTCAAAATCGGACAACTATATCATATAGCTGCCATAGGAACGATCGGAAAATTAATGGGAATATAATATGAAATAAATTATTGCTTCGTTGATCTTTATTGTATTCTCTTCTACTCTGGGATATGACTCTTTTTAAATGTTTTCGAATTTCGATTTTAATTTGATCAATATCAAACTACTATATCATATAGCTGCCATAGGAACGATCGGAAAATTAGTGCTTAATAGGAATTATCTGCAAGGGTATATAAGCTTCGGCTGGCCGAAACTAGCTTCCTTTCTTGTTTCTAATAATTATACCCGTTACTCGTAGAGTAAAAGGGTATATTGTATTCGTGCAAAAGTATGTAACAGCTAGAAGGAAGCGTTTCCGACCCCATAAAGTATATATATTCTTAATCAGGATCACTAGCCGAGCCGATCTAGCCATGTCTGTCTGTCCGTCTGTCCGTCTGTCTGTCTGTCTGTCTGTCCGTATGAACGCTGAGATCTCGGAAACTATAAAAGCTAGAGGATTGGTATTTGGCATGAAGATTCTTGGAGCTCCTACGCAGCGCAAGTTTATTTCAAAAAAGTGCCACGCCCCCTCTAACGCCCACAATAGTTTATAAACGATTTTAAAAATTTAAATATTTCGGAAAAGTAAAAATGCAGTTTTGTTGTGTTTATCAATACCTATCGAAATGTAGAAGAAATTTTTTAAATCGGACCATTCGTTAAAAAGTTATTGCTGATCAAAGTTCATATCTCCATCGCACTCCCTTTAGCCGAGTGACGGGTATTAGATAGTCGGGACACCAACCCGACTATAGCGTTCTCTCTTGTTTTTTATATTTTTAACCAGCCTTCAAAAATTTAGGGATTTTTGCGAAGAAAATGTAAAAGCTTGCTTGCTATTAACGGTGACCGATTGGGAGGAGATCAACATTTTAATTAAGG
>JBAMCJ010001777.1:0-120272 GCA_037075205.1 Drosophila prostipennis
AGGGGAGAGGTCTGTAGGTTGAGACAGTCTGTAAGTTGAGACACTCAATTTTCTCAAAACTTTTCCACTAACAAAATTTTTTTTTATTTTTTTTTTTGTAGTCCTTTCAGTGACAAAACTTTTGGGGAAAACATTATAAGCCAGGCTCTAGCCAGATTTAAGCTGTTAGAGTCGTGTACCATTTTGCACCAAAAAAGTTTTTGTCCACTTTAATTAAAAATTAATAACGTGCTTAAATTAACTTTGTAAGAGATTTAAAACATTAGTAATTTAACTGTTAACAAATTAAAAAAAGAATCAGCTTAATGTGACAGTCAGAAAAAAAGTTTTTAATTTTTTCCCGAAATATCCCAATTTGTGTAAGTTGGGACACTTTGAGCGTGTAAGTTGAGACACCCGTTTTTCATACAAAAAGGCCTTAGCCCGACAGAGGTCGCTTTCTTCCTAGTACATTTCTTTGATATTAGGGGAAAGTGAATGTTCAATGAGCCTTTTGGTTTTAATTGTTATTTGGTCTTAGTTCTTTAAAAATGGATGGGAAATAATTTAAGACGAACTAAAATTTATTAAATTAACATAAATAAATAGTTTTTAAAAGTTTGGAGTACTTTTGGTGTGAGTATTATTGACTTTTAAAAGTGTCTCAACTTACAGACCTCTTTTTCAAATTGTCATTTTTTGGCACTTTTCAAAAAAAATTTTTTTTTAATTTTCCCCAGGGAAAAAAAATTTTTTTTTGCTTTATTGTACAGCTAAAAGACTAAGCTTTCGATCGGTACCTAACACGTGAAGTTTCAAAAGCGAATGTCCAAATGGGAGACTAAAAACAAAAGGTGTACCAACCTACAGACCTCTCCCCTACTATAATCTTTTTACACTTTATAATCTTAACACATACTAAACTACTTGATGATTAATATATTAAATTTCTTCTAATTGAAACAATTATTTTAGATTAAACTCTTTCTTTCCTTTTCTAACCACGCCTACCACAGCAAACATAACTATTTTCTAGACACCCTTTATATAATATGTAAAATATTTCGTATATTTCTATTCTCCTACCTGGTTATGATTTTTTTCTTTAAAGTTTTTTATTTTGGCTACCTGTAGTTTCAGTAGGTTCAACATATTCCCCTCTCTTCCAATTTAAACAATATACACTGAAGAAAAATGCACTAGGTCAAATAAATATCAGCATATTGAATGCAAAGATTCATAGTATATATGTATATATTTGAATTAAATATAAAATCATTCCATGATCTAATTTGAAAACATTTCAATTAAGGTCGAATAAGCTTTAAGCTTTACCTTTCGATGAATTCGCTAAGTGATACTTATTTGCTGCAGTCTGATCTAAGCAAAATTAGTTTATGGTGTACTCGTAACAAACTGTCACTTAATCACTTAATATTGGGGTCCTCTCTGATAGCAAATTCCTCTTCAATCACCACATTAATTACATTCTGCCCAAAGCTATGATATGTTCGGTTTTGTCAAACGAAACAATGGACTGTTTAGGGACCCGTACTCAAGACTGTCAGTGTTTTTTGCATTTGTTCGTTCAAGGGTGGAATATGCTTCCTTTATTTGGAATTCCTCAAGCACAGTCCATAGCAACAGGGTTGAGCGGCTTCAGAAAAAATTTTTGAAGTTTTCACTCCAGCCGTTTCATTTTTCTCAACCATTCCCATCTTACTCCAGCCAATGTCGCCTACTAAATACTTGCAGTCTTAAGGACAGGCGTTCAATAGCGGGCCTACTTTTCCTGAATGACTTAATAATTGGTAACATTGAAAGTCCTTTCCTCCTAAGTTTAATTAAATTTAATGCCCCAGCCAGGAATCTCTTGATTTGTCTTTCTTTGGTAGTTTTCTTTGACTTGTAATAAAAGGATATGAACGCAACAGAAGTGTATTAATTAAATCTGTATTTGTCAGTATGCGAGACATCTTTCGAGATAACCAAAATTGTCTACAAAGTTTGCAGTACAAACACAAATGACGAACACAAAAGAAACATCACAAAAGCAAAGGAAGAGCAGCAGACTGCGTCGCAAATTTGACCCTGAAAACAATAAGACAGCATAAGTTTATTAAAGAATACACACAAATTAGCAAGTATTAGCAGCTACACTTAACGTTTTTATTACCTTCAAACATTGACAAATACACTGATAACACTCCTAAAGGGGGGATCGGGGGGTAACATATCTAAAAGTCTATTTAAACATGAAAATGACGTTCACATAATAAATAAATAAAGGATTAATAACACTCTGCAGCATTTTTTATGATTTTTAAATTTACCTCGATGGATGCTATATTTTTGGATTCGTTACGAATTCATAAGTTAAACTGCGTTTTCCAAAAAGTTCCCCGACGCAAGGATTCTTAGCAAAAGGACCTCAAAGTTCAAAAAATGCTGAAATTGAACAATTTTCCGGAGCTCTCAGAGGCAAACGGATTCATGGTGTTGCCGCCCTGTGTTTTTAAAAGTTTGTTGTTGTCAATTTTCTTATCCAATTAGTCTAATAATACAATTATAATCAATACAATATTACCAGGAGAAGATAAATTACAACAACAAACCTTTAAAAACACATGGCGGCAACACTACTACTATTTTGACCGCAACTGTATGCTTTCATGTTTTTTGACTATGTTTTCTAAAATTTGTTTCTCCCTTAATAAAAATCCTAAAATTATTCTAAGTATGGGGTTTGAAAGATAAAGATTGTATCTTTTAAAAGACTTCAACATCGAATCAAACCATGAATCCGTTTGCCTCTGAGAGCTCCGGAAAGTTGGCCAGTTTTAGCATTTTTCGAACTTTGAGGTCCTTTTGCTAAGAATCCTTGCGTCGGGAAACTTTTTGGAAAACGCAGTTTAACTTGGGAATTCGTAACGAATCCAAAAATATAGCATCCATCGAGGTAAATTTTTGATGCTGCATAGTGTAATCAAACATACACAAAAAATAACAAATCAAACAGATTAATTTCACAAAAATACCTTATCAAAGTAAATACCTGAAACTTTAAAGTTCATTTTAAATAAACTAATTCGGACCTCTCTTGCGAACGTTTGACCACTTTAAAGTGCAACTTTGTTTTGACGAAATGCTAAAATAACGCCGCTGCGCTGCAAAATTGAACAAGTGTTCACGCTTTGCGTTCTATTTTTAGAAAGTCCCGTTAGATTTGCAGAAAAATCCGGTTTGTCATTAAGAAGCTTGATCATTTTTGAGACAATTTGTATACTTATCGATAATTTTTGGTACTTTCGATTTTTTGAATTTTGGCATATGGGCGCAACCACTGTGCATTGGCACACTTTTTTAGCACCTTAATATCCTAGCCAAAGTCCAAACGAACCTTACCTATTTCGGCTTCATCATTATTATCATTATCATTTTGGTTAGCTAAGCGAATGCAGAGAAATACTCTTGCAATTTTTTTAACAGTAAGTTTTTTTTTTGAGCAGATCTAACCACCAAAAAAACTTAAAAAAGAATATATAAAAAATAACACACAAATAGATATGGAAGGCTACGGCCAACATGGTTTAAGCGAAAAACGGATTCGCTCACAGGATCGGTAGGTTAACAAAAAAAATAAGTGTCAGCTGGGGATCAACAGCTAGAACTAAATGTTTCCGGAAATAAGAAAAATTAAAAAAAAACGCACGCATTCTTTTGGGTAAGAACTGTGGGATTAATTTGACCTGTGAGCCTTTTGGAGACGAAATTTTCAAAAATTGTTCTTCGTGCGCCCCTATTGTTTAACACAATTTAAAACCCATTTTTTTTTAAATTTTTGGCTGGTACAATTTCCAGATTATCAGCGTTGCGCGAATACTACCTTTTGTTAAATTGGTTTGATATTTGTGCACGCAGATATTACAGTTTGTTTTTTAAAGTACATAAATGCATATGTACGTATCTATTTATAAGTATGTACAATGTACATTGTACATACATATATGTCAATGGCTTTTGTAATTTCTTTACAGTTTTCAAGTAGAGCTCAGAAACTCAAACTCCTGAATATTTTACGGAATACATACACATTTTAATTTAGAATTGCATCCATTAGGAAATCCGTTACTTCCCTGCAAGCAAAGAAGCGATATTTCTATCGCCTATCGTCTAGAAGTCACTTCTTAGTAACTTCTGGAAGATAGAAACACATTTTACAAAAACAAAAAGGGTCGCGATCGTGGCGAAGTAACTTCTAAGGCACTTCTGGACGATAGAAGGACGATAGAACACATTTGACTAAGAAGTACAGTCCGCTCTTGGCTCTCTCTTTATACCTGAAAACTACCCTTTTTTCTCTTTGACCTACGCACTAGTGTTGGGTAAACAGTGTTCACCTTAGTGAACAAGATCAGTTGCTCACTTTTAAGTGAATGAATCAACTCACTAACTTGGCTCACTCACTTGTTCAGTGAGGAACTCAGTTGTTCAGTGAGTAACTCAGTTGTTCAGTGAGTAACTCAGTTGTTCAGTGAGTAACTCACTTGTTTAGTTGCTCACATGTTCAGTTCCTCACTTGTTCAAATTTGCAAATTGTAAATTCTTCAGTTGCTTACTAAATTTTTACTTTTTTAAATAAATACAGTTAGTTAGTCAAAATTTAGGTTAGTGTCACTAGAAAAAAATCATGATCGTGCTACGAACTTGTGGACTTATAAATGAGAATAGAACTGAACTGAACGGAGTTAGTGAGCAAGTAAACAACTGAACAAGTGTGAGCGAGTCAGCAAGTGAGCAACTGAACATGTGAGTGAGCAAGTGAGTAAGTGAGCAACTGAACAAGTGAGTGAGCAGTGATCAATAGTTGTGAACTTGTTCACTCACTCACTGAGGTGAGCGACTCTTTTTTGTTCACTCACTCATGAACAACCCAACACTACTACGCACTTTGTATTTCGAATTCAAGCGTCAGTTCGTTTCGAGATTTCTTTGTAATCAGTGCGTTTTATTCTGAATTTCTGTGTTTGTGATGAAATGCGGAGTGAACCTGCTATTTTTTAAATATTACATACCGCTTACGGTTGAAAATTAAAAACTTCAATATTTATTTACATAAAAAATAAAAGGGTTAAAGAAAACGATGTTTAAAGGAAACTCTGAGCAACCCGAAAACTTAACTATACGCCACTTATTTGATTATATAAGGTAAGTACTTTCTCCGATTTTTATGACATAATATTTATTATTTTTTTGTTGTTTTAAAAATTTTCATAGACCACGGAACTGGAATTAAATTAAATAATACAACACCATTTCCTACAAGCTTATGGACAGTATTCACATGCCGCAATGCTTTTCTAATTATATATTTCAACAAATGTGTTGAAAGAATAAAAATGAAAAATGAGTACAAAAAACATATTTTCCTTTTGACCATTTTGTAATTGGGAAAGGGTCTTCTAGGTATCTTCTACAAGTGTCTTCTGAGTAACTTCCAGAAGTGACTTCCGCGATATCGCATTCGGATCGCTTGTTTTGTGCATATCTTTTTAAATATTACATTTACACAAATTACATTTGGAAGGCGCTTAAAGCATTTTAAAATACCTTTCAAACGAGATACAGCACAAGTCTGTAGCTTCAGTAGTTTAGAAGTTACGGCCTTCCGTATTTGAACTATTTTTAGCTGTTTTCCCGCCAAACTAGCGGGTTTTTCCAAAAGTGGTAGAACTAAAGTTTCTTATATCGAGCTGTTGAACATCATATCACATTTTCAGGACTTTAAAACCATGTTTTGGACAAATCTTTCACAAGGTTGCGCCATATGAAATTTCTTGGACCATGACTTTTTTCCCTTTTTTGGCTCCTAAAACCGCGGACGCAGGCGGACGCAGGTTCAACTTTCGTAATATCAAGAAGAAAGTCCAAATAACGTTTTACGGAAGTATAAAAAAAATAGTATTAAATAGTTTTTTTTTATTTTCCATCAAAGTTGAAAAATATGGAAAAAATGGACGTTTCGCAAATAACGCATAACTAAGAGATGCGGATGGCAACCTGCAATATGTTTTACTTTAACTTTACTCTTAACTAACACACCAATTCGTGGAAAAAAGAAGCAAAGCGATTCGATGCCTAGTTTTTAGGAAAAACCCCCCGGAAGTGCAAAAAATAACCTAAAAACGGTGTGTTTTTTTAAAGTGAAAAATTGTTCAACTTTGATAGGGCATATCTTTTACAAAAATTACCTGTTGATTGGTATGGGTCGCAACTTTCTAGGACAAAGTCGAAAAAGTGATTTATTGCACGTTTTTTGGCCCAAGGCGCCACTGTGCGTTGTTTTTGTGAGAGCTGTGTTCGGAATTCGTCCGTGAGCACTGCGAACTGCCGAAGCAAACAAAAAACAAAAACAACGTGCTGCGAAATAGGCCCCCCGCAACCCCCTCAATTTTACGAAAAAAATCATAAAAAATCAACCGTGGGTCCAAAAAAAAAAAAACAAGAGAGAACGCTATAGTCGGGTTGGTGTCCCGACTATCTAATACCCGTCACTCGGCTAAAGGGAGTGCGAACTCTGTAGTCGGGTTGGTGTCCCGACTAAAGGTTGTAACTCAGCTAAAGGGAGTGCGAGGGAGATATAAACTTTGATCAGGCTTAACTTTTTAACGAATGGTCCGATTTAAAAAATTTCTTCTGCATTTCGATAGGTATAACTAAACGCAACAAAATTGCATTTATACTTATCAGAAATATTTGAAAATGTGGGCGCCAGTCACATTTTAGTATGGTTTGTGGGCGACTATGGGCGATTGTGGGCGTTAGAGGGGGCGTGGCGGTCGCCTGAAATAAACTTGCGCTGCGTAGGAAGCCCAAGAATATGTGTTGGTAATCCCAATATTCTAGCTTTTGTAGTTTTTACTCTACGAGTAACGGGTATAAAAACCAAACACGGATCCGATCGCATAATCGGTGCGGAAAAAATAATTAAGTGCCCCCAACCGGAAGTCGGTTGGGGCTCATCTTCTGGGCTTTCCCACAAATAAAGCTTAAAATAAAAATATCAACTTGTTTGGTTGAAAACTGTGGGAATGGTTCATGTTTCAATTCCGCAAATTCGCATTTTTGTGAGAGTCCTGGGAGTCCTTGGGAGCCGAATTTTCAAAAATCCTTTCCTAGTGCACACCTCCTCTCCCACACGATTCAGACCCAATTTTTTTCCAGAATTTTAGGTCTTATGGTTTGGGCTGGGGGAACATGACGCAAATCGACATCTACTCTTTTATAGTAATGGTAGGTAGGTAGATGTGGTGAGGTCCTCTCTGAGAGCCTCCAAGTAGAGCTGAGCTCCGTTTTGATCCACACCCTCGTAAATTGTTGTCTCCGCGTTCTCTTCAGTACCAGCCTGCGTCATTTAGAAAACCTAGGATTGCAGTTATCCTTTGCTTTCCTATTTCTCCCAATGATTCCAGCTGATACGCCCCGAAGTATCTCGCCCTGATATGGTTTAGTGCTGGGCAATGACACATCATGTGCTCAGGTGTCTCCTGTGTGTCTGTTTCTTTGCAGCTCCTGCAATTAGCATTGTACGGAAGCCCCATCTTCATGGCTTGTTCTCTTGTTCTCTTGCTATTGATGGTTGGCCAGCAGAGCTTTGATCTCCTGAGACCCTCCTTTCTGACCAACTTTTACTAGCTAGTGTTTCGTAGTGTTCGTGAATCCTTGCTTGGACTGTATTAAGGGATTCAGGTAGACTAGTTGTATAGGAGTCGTCTGCCGACCCCTTTCGTGCAAGTTCATCCGCCTTTTCGTTTCCTGGTATATCATTGTGCCCTGGCACCCATGTTATCTGTACATGGTTGTTTGTTGCTAGTATGTTGAGAGCCGACTTGCAATCGGCTACTAGTGTCGAGTTGGTTCTTGCTGCTGCGAGAGATTTGATAGCCGCTTGGCTATCCGAGTATATCCGTACCTTGGTATTCCTGAGGCATTGCTGAATCGAAAGCTTGGCTGCTTCTAAAATAGCAAGTACCTCAGCCTGAAAAACTGTCGCTGATTCTGGGAGGTGGAATTTCGATTCTATCCCCCAGCTTTCAGCGAAAATTCCAGCCCCTACACCACAGTCCATCTTGGAGCCGTCAGTGTAGAGTGATACCACATCTTGTCCGGTTACTCTGTCATTCTCCCAGTCTTCCCTCGTTGGAAAGGTAGTCGTAAATCCGTTTCCAAATCTTATCTCCGCTGTCATATAATCCGTCTTGTTCTTTGCCAGATAGTTGTTGTCCTCTAAGATACGGCAGTGCCCTGTGTGGTAGCCTTTCCAGCAATTACTTGCCTTCAGTCTGGCCGCACTCTGCGCTGCCGTATCCTTTATGAAAAGTTCTATCGGCATTATATCCAGAATAGTGTTCAACGCGGCAGCCGGGCATGATCTTAATGCCCCTGTAGCTCCTGCGCAAGCTGATCTTTGTATTCTTGTCAGCTTGGCAATATTGTATGCTCTTGTCAGGGCTGGCCACCAGACTAGTGCCCCGTATGTGAGAATTGGCCTTACCACTGCTGTGTAAAGCCATAATATTATCTTAGGGTGTATACCCCAGTTTTTGCCAAACATTTTCCTGCACGAGTAGAATGCTATGCTGGCCTTTCTTACTCGTTCCGTGATGTTCAGTTTCCACGAGAGCTTCGGGTCTAGTATCACTCCTACATACTTAGCCTTATCCGATAGCTCGAGTTCGATTCCATCTATTTTTGGTTTGCTGTATGTTGGGATCTTTGTTCTTCGCGTGAAGAGCATCAGTTCGGTTTTACTCGGGTTTATACCTAGTCCGCAGGTTTTTGCCCATTCATTTAGTCGGTTAAGGGCCCCCGTCATTATATTACTAATGACATCTGGGAATGGTCCTGATACTAGCAACACTACGTCGTCTGCGTAGGCTACTACTTTTACTCCTCCGCTATTGAGTTCTCTCAATATGTCGTTCATGTTGATGAGCCAGAGCAGTGGCGATAGAACCCCGCCCTGAGGTGTGCCTCTCTTCACAAAGCGTGTGAGGTAAGTGCCACTCAGTTCGGCTGTTATCGTCCTGCTCGTGAGCATAACTCCGATCCAAGCTCTGATGTCTGCTTCAACGCCGATCGAGTTGAGGGAGCTCAGTATGGATTCGGCGTTCACATTATTGAACGCACCTTCTATATCTAAGAAGGTGGCCATTGTATATTGGTTAAAATGTAGCGATTTTTCTATGTGGCAAACTACTTCGTGTAGTGCCGTTTCTGTCGATCTGCCCTTTCGGTACGCATGCTGAGCGTCCGATAGATGCTGCTTCTCGGTGTTTTCCCGGATATGAATATCGATCATTCGTTCCAGCGTTTTCATTAGGAATGAGGTAAGGCTGATCGGCCTGTAATCCTTTGCTAGGATATGACCTCTTCTCCCTGGTTTTGGTATAAATACAACTTTGGCTTCCTTCCATAGAAGCGGTATGTGTGTTAGTCTGATGCAAGCCGTGTAAATGGCTTGCAGCCACCTACTGATGCTGACCTGTGTTGCTTGAAGCATCGCTTTTTTGCATGCTTTTTGTGCTTCTTTGTATGGCTCCCATTCCTTGGTAGCATAGCTGGAGTTATAGGCTTTTCTTGCCCTCTTTCTTAGAGTGCCAAGCTCTTTGGTCCACCATAAAGGGTGTTGTTTCTTAGAGTATGAAACCTTGCATGTTTCCTTATATGCATTGTTTAGAATGTTTGTTAGGTCCTCTACTTCCTTGTCCAGGGTCGTCGTAGAGGTTTGTACCCGTATTCTTCTGTTGCTAACTTTCGAGTAGACAATCTTACCGAATTTGTCCCAGTTTGTTCTACGGGGGTTACGTTTCGGTTCCGGTTTGCTAATCGGAATCGAAATTTCGAAGAAAATGTACCTGTGATCTGAAAAGGAATTTTGTTTCGACACTATCCACTTTTCAACCTTATATCTACTAAATTCTGTCTGTAAAGTGAGGTCTAACACCTCTTCCCATCCCTGAAATTCCCTTGTGCTTGGGAATATAAAGGTGGGTGTGTTACCTCTGTTACATATGGTGATGTTGCGGCAGATAATATTATCGAAAAGAGACTCACCCCTTTCGTTGGTTTCCGAGCTTCCCCATAGTGCGTGCCTCGCGTTAGCGTCGCATCCGAGCACCAGGGTCGTCTTAGTATCTTCCGCCCATTGCAGCAGCTTGATGACTGGCTCAGGTGGAGCCGGTTCATCATGGGCCATGTAGGATGAGGCTATCACCATCGATGTCCCATCCGCCGCCACGAATCTGGCAACTGCTAGATCCGGTGTGCTAAGATTGGGGCATAGAAGTGCGTTATAGTTATTCTTTATAATAATACCTGCTCTCGGCCTACCTGTCGAGTTAGTATAAAAGAGTTTATATCCTTGTTGTGTTAGACCCGAGATTTGTCTGTCTCGCGTCCATGGTTCTTGAACGATGCCTATGTCAATGTTCCTCTCACTGAGAAGAACTGCAAGATTGGCTGAAGCATGCATGCTGCGCTTCAGGTTAATCTGCACGACTTTAGGCATCGGTGTTGGGTGTTATGTCTGGGGTCTTGTCGTCGATGACCAGGTCATCCAACAGCTTGTTGGTGTCATCGACCTCCTCGAGAACATCATCCGGCTCTGCCAGGAAGACCTTGATCTTGGCCTTCCGTAGGCCGTACCGGATGGTGTAGTCGGCCTTCTCAAGCTGCGGCAGGCAGCGCTGGTTGATGAGGAAGAGGAACGGCTGGCTCGTCTTCATCTCCTTCTCTACTTTGAGTATTGCCCAGTCCTCAGTATGCACTTCTGGGTTCTGAGCCCTCAGCAGCGACAGCACCTTTCCTTGGTCAGTCTGCCCCTTTGGCAACCAAATGCGAGCCCGCGGCCTCCTTGGAACCTCCCTGGCGTGGACGAGCCTAATGCTAAGGCCGTCCCATGCATTTCCAATCTTGGATATGCATTCCGCCAGGAAGGTCCTCGAGAACGAGTCATCGCACTTGATCACCCGGTGCCCTCTGACCATGTCCGACGAGTCGAAGGAGGGGATCGGACCGTCTGGCACGGCTGATAGCCTTTCAGCTACCATGTCGGCCACCTTGACCTCGATCTCCTCCCACTTCTCCGACAGCAGGCGTCCGTCGTCGTGCAGGTCGTCCACCAGTGCCATCGCGAGGCTGTCTCTGGCTACGTCGCTGAATTTCTTGGCCTTCTTCACAAAGGAGGTCGGTCTTGGCCTCCCCTGTGCGTCCTTTGCCCGTTTCGGTGCGCTCACGCTTGCCTCATGCGAGCGGTCCCTTTTTGTGTTTGTTACAGTGGCCTCCGGGCGCGTCCTCATGTATTCTTCGAATTCTGCGATCTCCGCAAGGCATCGAGTCTTGTCCTCCACATCGCGCTGGTCAGTCTTGCCCTCTGCCTCATTCTTGGCTATCTTGCCGAGAATAAAACGGGCCCGACTGACCTTGGCCTTACGCTGCTGATGCGTAACGGTGGCTGCCTTGCTGGTACCCGGCTGGGTTCCGCTGCTGTATGGGTTGTTGTTCTTGTTGTCTAGTGGGGTGCTGGTCTTAGCAGCCCCTTCCGTTCCCATCGGAGCCGGAGCACCCTGACTGGGTGTTCGCGGCCCTACCTCGACGGTAGCGGAATCGGTTTGGGGTTTAACCTCCCCCGTGAGGTCCGAAGCTACGGTGTTGGGTTTCATTGTCAGTACATGATCGCCCGCATTGCTCGACCAGGCAAGCGCGGCGGGCCTGAGGGTTGTTGGGGCTCTATGAAAAAGTCGACCGTGACTCCGCCCCAAAGCCACGGCAAGGCCACTTCCGACCCAGGGTTGCCCGGCCCTGGGAAGGCTCCGTTAAAACACAGCTGGATTAACCCCTCAGCTGCGAACCTGAAAGTCAGCGGGCACGGGTCGCTTGACCCGCCTGACTTGAGGGGAGGCACTTTAAAGACCTGCCCAGGTCCGCCCGACTACGATTCGTCAGCATCCATAGTCATAGCTAGACTATGGACCTGCTTCCAGCCGCCCTCACGGGGAGAGTATAGTCGCACTACCATCGGTGCACACAGTTACGGCAGGGGACGAGTCCCCCGTTGATCCCCCTGTGTACCCGACGGCTGACGGCCTTTTATAGTAATACTCGATTTTAAAATGAAGATAATTGATCAATATTTTCAACATCACCTAAGTATAAAAGCTATAATCATGAATTAGATGGAGATGATCGCAAACTAGGATTATTATGACAACTTTTCATACTAGAATTCTGAATTACCGTCAGAAACATGTGTCTACCTATTGTTTGTGCCTACGCGGAGTTGTTGGCACACAGATGGGTCTTCTGCCTAACCGTAATACTTGCACTATTGGCACGGAGACGCCTTGGAACCTTTGACGCTTGTTCCAGAGGGTTGTGAGTCGGACTTGTGGTTGTTGCTGACGGGCCTTCAAGTGACGGGCTAAGAACCGTGTTGGATAGGCGGGAGTGGCAGGACGAACAACTAGTCGCGACGGTGTAGAGTTGGCGCTCAATAAACGTCAGTACACTCGTTAAGACTGGAATTTCAGTTGGTGCATCGGCTGAATTTTCCAGTGCGGCTAGGCTCTCATGGTCTAGTTTTTTTCTGATAAGAAAACCAAGGATTGGATCCCATGATTTAGTGCTGATATCGAGATTTTTGAGTGTGCTTGAAGTCTTCTGCACTGTATCGTGTAGTGCTTGAAGCTGTTGTGCAGTTCCGTTATAGGGCATGTGATCGACTATTTTCCCTATTGCAGCAAACACTAATATTTTGCCGTTTTGTTACCTCAGTTTTAGTCTCTTCCAGGTGTCCTCATATCCAGCTTGTGAGAAGGCTGTATCCGTCAAAATGTTCCTTGCTTCACCGCAAAGGGAGCTCTGAAGAATGTGTAGCTTCTGGCTGGCGGAGTATGGCTTATTATAGACTAATTCTACAAATAAATCGTGGAATCTGGGCCAATCTAGATATTCGCCATCAAATTCAGGAATCTTGATTGGTGGAAGCGAAAGATTTAGGCTCATTGGCGCGTCGTTCTCTCGAAGTAAGGTAATTTCATACTCTTCGTACAATGCCTAGAATCGACTTACTTCTGCTTCGGCGGCGGCCACTGCTCCAGGTATATTGTCGACTTCATCATGGGCCTGTCTCAATAGTTCCCATTGGAGGTGCAGATGTCGTTGTAGCGCTGGGGTAATTGTTTGCGCCGTTGATGCCAGAATTAGAGATGATTCTAATTCGTTGCATCGTGTCTGCAGTTGTCGAATAGCCAAGTCCATCGAAGAGTCAATATTTATGTGCTTGACTATCGGGTCTTTTGTGTTGTTCTGTGTTCGCCGCGGAACCTTCTGAGGACAGCTTCCTGACGGGATGTTGTCTTTAAATATTTGCTGATATTTTTCTACCAGCTTCTTTAATGCCGCTAACCTTGAGGCATACTCCTCTCCGGTAGGTAGTACCGCTTCCTCGACCTCTTCGTCTAGGTCATAAAACTGCTGCCAGAGATCGTTCAACTGGCTTAGCCGACCGGCATAATAGCCGTCTCGTTTGCGTCGTTCGGCTGAATCCTTGCTATAATTCTTTATGACCTGTTGAATTTGCCCTTGTACCTCATTCTGATCGTCAAGCAGACGATTGTTTAAATCGACTCTGTTTTGACTGGTTTCCTCTATGAATGAGATATAATGTTTGCAGTTACTACTCGTGTTTTGGAGATGACGAATCCTGTGAATCTGGATGATGCTCGGTATTTTAGGAAGCTGGATAGGCCAGATGGGGTGATTGATCCTGTGGAGCTGGATGAAGCTGTGTATCCTGTGAAGCTGGATGAGCTCTGCTGTCCTGTGAAGCTGGGTGGCCGATCCTGTGAAGCTGGATAAAGCTGCGTATCCTGTGGAGCTGGATGAGCTGTGTATCCTGTGGAGCTGGATAAGCTGTCTTGTCCTGTGAAGCTGGATGAGCTATGCTGTCCTGTGAAGCTGGATAAGCTATGCGGTCCTGTGCAGCTGGATGAGCTGGGTATCCTGTGAAGCTGGATAAGCTATGCGGTCCTGTGAAGATGGATAAGCTTTGCGGTCCTGTGAAGCTGGATAAGCTATGCGGTCCTGTGAAGCTGGATAAGTTATGCTTTAAGTTTGAAGGGGGTTGCAGGGTGTGATCCTTTGTTGGTAAAGGATCACGTCGGGGTCACCAATGTTTGATCCTAAGCGTGGCTTGTGGATCAATATATGTTACGAGGTCCCTTCCCGGAGGTTAGAAAGTAGAACCACGGAGTTATAAGATGAGATGATAACTGATTTATTCTGAAGTTGGTACAAGCTTATATACTACTTGGATAACACGGAAGTCAAATGTAAAGACTATTGGAATGGGTTGTATTCTGGAGTAGGTCAGTATGTTTTGATTATGGTAGCAGTTAGCGTAGTTGGGTCGGCTGACACTGCATAATGTGCTGACTGCTTGGCGGGTCAGCGAGACATTGAGTCAGCCGTTGACATTGACTATGTAGAATATGCTGATCAGTACTTATTACCAGCCGTGGTTGCAACTGGGCGCCTGGTACTGTTACCAAACTGTAGTGCTGCTTGATTTGTTGGTCGTTGGTCATGTTGAGCAACATTGAGACCAAACATTCTCCCCCCCATTGAGGGGTACCCTCAATTAAGGCGTGATGTCGGTCACCTTATGTAGCATTGTATGATGCCGTTGCTGGCAGACTCGACAGTTGGCTGATGATTTACAGACTTCGACCTTATGAGCTGTAGACAAGCAATTTGTGCATCCTCCTACTTGAATAATAACTTGGCGCCGCGTTTTAGGATCCATTTCTTGAAAACGGATACATGCCCTTATGTAATGTGGTCCTAGGTGACAAATTTTGCAGCTCTCTTCGTTGTTGACTGATGGCTTGCGGAGTGTTGTTGTAGGTTGTGCGTTTATCGTCTCAAACATGCAAGCGCGGCGCTCAATAAACGTCAGTACACTCGTTAAGACTGGAATTTCAGTTGGTGCATCGGCTGAATTTTCCAGTGCGGCTAGGCTCTCATGGTCTAGTTTTTTTCTGATAAGAAAACCAAGGATTGGATCCCATGAATTAGTGCTGATATCGAGATTTTTGAGTGTGCTTAAAGTCTTCTGCACTGTATCGTGTAGTGCTCGAAGCTGTTGTGCAGTCCCGTTGATGGGCATGTGATCGACTATTTTCCCTATTGCAGCAAACACTAATATTTTGCCGTTTTGGTACCTCAGTTTTAGTCTTTTCCAGGTGTCCTCATATCCAGCTTGTGAGAAGGCTGTATCCGTCAAAATGTTCCTTGCTTCACCGCAAAGGGAGCTCTGAAGAATGTGTAGCTTCTGGCTGGCGGAGTATGGCTTATTATGGACTAATTCTACAAATAAATCGTGGAATCTGGGCCAATCTAGATATTCGCCATCAAATTCAGGAATCTTGATTGGTGGAAGCGAAAGATTTAGGCTCATTGGCGCGTCGTTCTCTCGAAGTAAGGTAATTTCATACTCTTCGTACAATGCCTTGAATCGACTTACTTCTGCTTCGGCGGCGGCCACTGCTCCAGGTATATTGTCGACTTCATCATGGGCCTGTCTCAATAGTTCCCATTGGAGGTGCAGATGTCGTTGTAGCGCTGGGGTAATTGTTTGCGCCGTTGATGCCAGAATTAGAGATGATTCTAATTCGTTGCATCGTCTCTGCAGTTGTCGAATAGCCAAGTCCATCGAAGAGTCAATATTTATATGTTTGACTATCGGGTCTTTTGTGTTGTTCTGTGTTCGCCGCGGAACCTTCTGAGGACAGCTTCCTGACGGGATGTTGTCTTTAAATATTTGCTGATATTTTTCTACCAGCTTCTTTAATGCCGCTAATCTTGAGGCATACTCCTCTCCGGTAGGTAGTGCCGCTTTCTCGACCTCTTCGTCTAGATCACAAAACTGCTGCCAGAGATCGTTCAACTGGTTTAGCCGACCGGCATAATAGCCGTCTCGTTTGCGTCGTTCGGCCGAATCCTTGCTATAATTCTTTATGACCTGTTGGATTTGCCCTTGTACCTCATTCTGATCGTCAAGCAGACGATTGTGTAAATCGACTCTGTTTTGACTGGTTTCCTCTATGAATGAGATCGACATAATGTTTGCAGTTACTACTCGTGTTTTGGAGATGACGAATCCTGTGAATCTGGATGATGCTCAGTATTTTAGGAAGCTGGATAGGCCGGATGGGGTGATTGATCCTGTGGAGCTGGATGAAGCTATATTGTCCTGTGAAGTTGGATAAGCTGTTTATCCTGTGAAGCTGGATGAGCTATGCTGTCCTGTGAAGCTGGATAAGCTATGCGGTCCTGTGAAGCTGGATAAGCTATGCGGTCCTGTGAAGCTGGATAAGCTATGCGGTCCTGTGAAGCTGGATAAGCTATGCGGTCCTGTGAAGCTGGATAAGCTATGCGGTCCTGTGCAGCTGGATGAGCTGGGTATCCTGTGAAGCTGGATAAGCTATGCGGTCCTGTGAAGATGGATAAGCTTTGCGGTCCTGTGAAGCTGGATAAGCTATGCGGTCCTGTGAAGCTGGATAAGTTATGCTTTAAGTTTGAAGGGGGTTGCAGGGTGTGATCCTTTGTTGGTAAAGGATCACGTCGGGGTCACCAATGTTTGATCCTAAGCGTGGCTTGTGGATCAATATATGTTACGAGGTCCCTTCCCGGAGGTTAGAAAGTAGAACCACGGAGTTATAAGATGAGATGATAACTGATTTATTCTGAAGTTGGTACAAGCTTATATACTACTTGGATAAGACGAAAGTCAAATGTAAAGACTATTGTATTCTGGAGTAGGTCAGTATGTTTTGATTATGGTAGCAGTTAGCGTAGTTGGGTCAGCGAGACATCGAGTCAACCGTTGACATTGACTATGTAGAATATGCTGATCAGCACTAATTATGTGCCGTGGGTGCAACTGGACGCCTAGTACTGTTACCAAACTGCAGTACTGCTTGAGTTGTTGGTCGTTGGTCATGTTGAGCAACATTGAGACCAAACACTTATTTTAACAAAACTGTCGAAATGCCAAAAATTTAGTTTTTTTAATATTATTATTAAATTAAATTATTAATATTATTATTATAATTTGTTAGTAATATTATATAATATTATAAAAATTAAATGAATTTTTTTTGTATATTATATTATATTAAAAGTAAATTAATCTTGTATTTCAGTTCGATAAACTGTATTGTCCTCAATTGCGCGGGACACCTTACAGCTTATAATTTTTATAAAAGGGAAAACAAACACTTGTGTATCCAAAATTTAAAAATACACCACGTTGCAAAGCGCGACCAAGTGTTGTTGTTGTTTACCAACAACATTATTTAATTATATTATTTGTTTTTATTAATGTTTATTGTTGTTGTTTATTATAATGTTTATGTTGTAATTATTATAATGTTTTTTTTTTATGTTTAATCATTATTAATATTATAAAATAGAAAAATTGTATAAATTTAAATATATGGAAAATGCTAACAAGATTGGAAATTTTAAAGCTTGTTATTTATTTAAATTAATCGTATTTATTACAATGTTACTTAATATGACAGTATCTAATTATTAATAATCTTTTATTAATTATTTAATTTTTAATCATTATTAATTATTAATATTATTAATATAATAAAATATAAATATATAAACATATAAAGGATCAATAGCTTATTTATTATTTATGTTATTTGAATTACAAAGAAAATTATTGAAAGACCGTTAGGAATTTAAGCGCCGTTGAAAATTTCCCTGTTGTGGACTTTGTTCCCATCTTCCAAAAGACCTTCAGTTTGTGGATTTTGAATTCATGCCCCATGGATTTTGAATTCATGCCCAGTGGTCTTGATTCCAAGGCCCAAAACCAAAAACAAAACAATAACAAACAATATTGCCATCTTCCTTGCTCTTCCCCATTCTCCATAAGCTTCAGTTGCCGCTCAAAATGAGAGAGAGCAGTGCAGTTGCAGAAACCCACCATGGGCCTAAAATGCATGTTTGAATCGAACATAGTAAAAACAAGAGAGAACGCTATAGTCGGGTTGGTGTCCCGACTATCTAATACCCGTCACTCGGCCAAAGGGAGTGCGAGGGAGATGGAGATATAAACTTTGATCAGGCCTAACTTTTTAACGAATGGTCCGATTTAAAAAATTTCTTCTATATTTCGATAGGTATAACTAAACAAAGCAGAATTGCATTTATCCAAAATCTTAAAAAATGTGGGCGCCAGACACATTTTAGTATAGTTTGTGGGCGATTATGGGTGATTGTGGGCGTTAGAGGGGGCGTGGCGCTCGGCTGAAATAAACTTGCGCTGCGTAGGAAGCCCAAGAATATGTGTTGGTAATCCCAACTTTCTAGCTCTTGTAGTTTCCGAGATCACAGCGTTCATACAGACAGACAGACGGACAGACGGACATGGCTAGATCGACTCGGCTAGTGATCCTGATCAAGAATATATATACTTTATGGGGTCGGAAACGCTTCCTTCTAGCTGTTACATACTTTTGCACGAATACAATATACCCTTTTACTCATCGAGTAACGGGAATAATTAGGGAAATTCTCGTTTTTCGCCTAGGTGGCATCATTGGCGAATTCGCCGAAGAGAGCAAATGGCGTCTCTATACATTATTACTCTATGAAATCAGAAAGCAACGACTTGCTACTGCTACGACAGTCGGCAGTTCTCGGATTTTGCTTTTGCTTCGACTGCGACTGCCGACTTTTTTAGAAGCAGCAGCAAAAGCAACAGCTCATATTAAAAAATTACAGGCAGTCGAAGCAAGAAAAATTAAAAATTAAAAATTTTAAACACTGTGCATTGCAACTGACTAAGGAATTGAGGTTCGCTCAAATTCAAATTCAAGATAATACTGATATCCTTTTGCTAAAAGAATATTTTATTTACATTTCCACAACAGATATGTCATTTTGTAACCGATTTTTGTGATTTAAAATTCAAATCACATTGATAATATTAAAAGAACATTAAATATTCAAACCAATTGATTCTCTTGCTCTTTATTACACGTGCCTCATATTGTTTTAACAAATGCAAATGTTTAAACAATTTTTTCATGGCGTCCCCCTCCACCTGTCTTCCTGCTATTAATAATATAATTCTAATCGAGGTGAAAAATTATTGAAAACTGAAATACTGAAATCAAAATAACAATTTTAAAACTTAACTTTTAAACTTAACTTACGCAAAAAATCTAAAGGAATGGGATGGAATGGATTGGAAGGAAGGAAAATGGATGTTTTTGCAATTTTTTGTTTTCTTTTTAAATAGTTTGCATACACACGAAAAAATTTGATTGGTAAAATTGACGTTTACGGATAGTTACGTAACTATAAAAAAAGATTTGCGTGTATTTTGTTTATGCTTTGGGTGTGTGTATATGCGAATTGTGTGTATTTGTTGTTGTGAAAGTAATTATTTAATTAATAGAATTGAACATTTTTGTGGTTGAGAACGGTTTAACAATTATATTGGTTATTTTAACAAGTTTTTTTTTTTTGATTGTAGGACATAATACTGTTGTTTTTGTGACAACCAAGAAACAAAGTTCTAAAAATGATTTCTCGGCTTTTAGGCTAATCTTGGGAATTTTTAAAATGTTAAATAAGTAGTAAAGGTAAAGGTATGCCAATAATGTAGCTATTCTACATACACATACATACATATTTTTCAATATTAATTTCCGCGGGCGAAGCTGCGGCCCACCTTGCTAGTTTTTATATATTTTCGACATCCCTACTTTCAACATCACGTAACTCAAAGAAAGATTTTATTTATTTTTTTTAATGATTTTAGACACTTGTTACACTATTGCTATTTTTTAAGGTCTTTATTAGCTTCTTGGAAAGCCTTGGCCACTAACAAATGCAAATGTTTAAACAATTTTTTCATGGCGTCCCCCTCCACCTGTCTTCCTGCTATTAATAATATAATTCTAATCGAGGTGAAAAATTATTGAAAACTGAAATACTGAAAACAAAATAACAATTTTAAAACTTAACTTTTAAACTTAACTTACGCAAAAAATCTAAAGGAATGGGATGGAATGGATTGGAAGAAAGGAAAAGAAAAAGCCATTTTAAGGGACATCCACATCCCGAGAATGGCGAAAATTGTTTCCTAAAAAATAAGTCATAAAATATTAAAGCGGCTGTATGCAGGCGGCATTTGTATGGGACTGAAAGCGTGGAAACGGGAAATGTATGAAAACGAGTCGCGTCCATAGTGGAAACGGGATCTTATTGATTACGAGACGAGTCAAACTCTGGTCCGAACCAGTTCAAGAGTGAACATAAACAGCTGCTAGTCCATAACAGCGGTGTACGCCTTTAAATTTAGTGCACTCCTTTCTTGTTTTATTGTCAACGTCTGTTAATAAATACATCTTATAATGGGTATGTAATTAAAACAGTTGTGTATATTTTATTGTTCTTCGCAACTGGGTTTCGCTTGTTTACTGACATATGTATGTACAATGTACATACATATACAAATATACATTGTAGGTAAACATGCATACATACATATGTATGTTCATATGTAATGTTTTGGTTTTTACCCTGCAGTTCCTTTCTTGGACTTTTTGATAGTGAACTTCTGTCAAGAAAAAATTACCAAGCGCTTAATCACTAGTGATTTTATATGAGTGATGATGATATTAACATAGGCATGTAATAATATTCATCACTGAATGAAACCGGCACAAAATCAACATCGTTTCATCACAAAAACCACATTTTCAGCACCATTATACAGAGATATAAAGGGAGAAAGATTCAGGCCATCCACAGTAGAATTTGTTCGCAGAGCATTTTCGCGTGCACAGGCAGGGTAAAATCGTTTCTATCTTTGTCGAACAAAACATAAAACAAATTTCTATGAAATTTAAACGCGTGCACTATTTCTTCTAGCGACGAACACACAAACATGTTCGCCGAACAAATTAGACTCTTTATGTCCTACTTAAAACTCCCCCTCAGTTCAAGAAATTACTTTTTACTCGTGAATCACCAATGACAGCTCATTTGGCACTCGTGATGCACGAGTGACATTCTATAGAGAAATTTGTATGGAATGTCCGATTTTTCACTCGTGACAGCTCAAATGAAATTTTTTCGAAGTCACTGGTGATATCACAAGTGCCTTGTACGAATTGGTCATATGAGAGGTCACCACCCCGTGACATGTCAAGTATGATTTCATGTGTGACATTCAGAATTTGTCCGATGGGATGTCTTATAATTTCAGTCAAAAGTTCGCAACGCAGTGAAGGACACGTTTCCGACCACATAAAGTATATATATTCTTGATAAGCACCAATAGCCTAGTCCATCTAGCCATGTCCGTCTGTCCATTTCTATGCGAACTAGTCTCTCAGTTGTAAAGCTATTGCGATGAAACTTTCCCAAAAGTCTTCTTTTTATTGCAGGTCGTAGAGCTGGAAAAACATCGATGTTTACCTACATCGATGTTTCGATGTTTTTCAGGAAAAAACATCGATGTATCGATACATCGAATTTTTTTTTTGTCTAATTTTAAAAAATGTTTTTACTCCCTTAAAAAAGGTTTGGCTTTATTCGAGATCAATTCATTTTATTATCTGAATATTTAAACTTAAAAACAATCGAGCTCTACTCGAAAAAGAACATAAGAACAAAGGTAACCATTGCTGTTCTGCTCTTTTAAAGTCTTCTTCTCCATTTCGAAGCGCCGCCAATACCAATATTTGTCGAAATCTACAATTATTATTACAAATTATTCACTTAATTGATAAAAAATGCGTTCAGCTTACCAAGATTCTTCCATGCCAAGTAGTGATGGATAAAGAGGAGAACATCGATGTTTGGAAACCTCGATGTTTCGATGTTTTGGAAAACATCGATGTATCGATACATCGCCGATGTTATTTCCAGCTCTAGCAGGTCGTACTTATGTAGGAACGAGCCGGATCGGACCACTATATCTTAAGGCTCCCATAGGAATGCTCAATAAAATAATAGATAAATATATCTGGTATCCCTGGTATTTATTTTAGCTTCAAGGGTATATAAACTTCGGCTGGCCGAAGTTAACATCCTTTCTTGTTTTATTATACCCGTTACTCGTAGAGTAAAAGGGTATATTGTATTCGTATGTAATAGGTGTAAGGAAGCTTTATATATTCTTGATCAGGATCAGGACCAGCCGAGTCGATCTAGCAATGCCCGTCTGTCTGTCCGTCCGTATGATTTCAGTCAGAAGTTTGCAACGCAGAGAAGGAGACGTTTCCGACCCCATAAAGTACATATATTCTTGATCAGCATCACTAGGCGAGTCGATCTAGCCATGCCCGTCTGTCGGGCTAAAACTTTCCCAAAAGTCTTCTTTCTGTTGCAGGTAGTATATAAGTCGGAACGAGCCGGATAGTACAGCTATATCATATAGCTCGCATAGAAATAAGCGGGAAAAAAAATGTAAAAAAATTAAATCTTGGGTATTTTTGAACCTATAACCTCCTACTTTTGGAAATTCCTATTTTTATCTAATTCTGAATTTCAATAAAAATTTTATTAAAATCGGACGACTATATCATATAGCTGCCATAGGAACGATCCGAACATTAATGGGAATATAATAGAAAATAAATTATTGCTTCGTTGGTTTTTATTGTATTCTCTTCTACTCTGGGATATGACTCTTTTTAAATGTTTTCGAATTTCAATTTTAATTTTATCAATATCGAACTACTATATCATATATCTGCCATGGGAACGATCGCAAAATTAGTGATTAATAGGAATTATAATTCCAGATATCTGCAAGGGTATATAACAGTGGTGACCAGCAGAGGCAGCGCGCAGGTCCCACGGGATAGGAAATTTTTATGCCGCTGCGCTGCTAGCGTCTCGACACTCACGTACGCTGTCAAGCATAAAAACGTCACTCACACAGTCAAATTCGTGCATGCTCCCTGCAGTTCCTGAATTTAGCCCGAGCGCTAAATAGCACTGAGCCGACTGCGACGCCGGCACCGTCTCGGCAGAATCGACTTTCTCACCAACCCCCTCTCTCAAAATCTCTCTTTACGAAATTAAGGTGCTGAAAAAGCAGTGAATGAGCGCCTAAAAATAGTGAGGAACAGGTGATGAATTGTGGTAAAAATTCATCACAACATCATCACTAGGCCCACAGAGCCGACGAGCCGAGCGAAACGGCGCCAGAGACGACGCTCTCCCAAAATTCTCTCTCAATCTCTCTCTCTGCGCAGGGGTAGAGACAACTTAGGCAAGCGCAATCGTGACAAAGGGAAAAGAACAACACGAGAGAATGAAATTGCAGATGTTGTTTTTCTCGCTCAGTATTCTTTTTTTATTTCTCAAAGGCAGACACCGTTGTTACGCGTTTTTCAATTGCGTTCTAGCTGTGACAAGTTGCTTTCGAGTTCAAACAAAAGTGCTATTAATCAAGAATACATTTTTAGGTAAGTAATTTTCAAGGGTATTAAAACTTTGTCTTGTCTTTATTATTATAGCTACTCATTTTTAGAATATGTATATTTTATTGTTTAATATTTTTAGGTCAAGCTGACGGCACAAGGTGCATAAACAATATCGTTTTAGATTAAATCATTTTGTCCTACAGCCCAGAAGGATGTTATTCTTGCACTGCTAAGTAAGATTTTTAATATTATAAAAATATATCTTTTCCAAATTCAGATCCCATTGGTCAGGTGGAGCCTACAGAGCCTTCGGAGAGGATGCGGAGATGACTGGAAAATCTCCATGCTCGTAAAGGCAGCTCACCAAGACTCCGGAACCTAAGAACGTGCCGAAGACCCCTACAAGTCACCGTAGTTTGTAAAAATCCATTAATTTAATTTAAAAGTATGTATTGTAAATTGTAATGTAAAAATGAATTGAAGAGAAATAAACCTAATGATAAAGACGATGAAATTCAACATATTTTTAATGAAAATGGGCGGTGAACAGGTGATGAAAATGGTCAGTGAATAGGTGATGATTTTGGCGCTGAAAAAGCTCCGAATTTAGTGATGAAATAGGCGATGAAAAATGGTGATGAACAGGTGCCAAAAAAGCGCCAGTTTCTGGCAGTGATGAGCCCCTAGGACATGCCCATGTTAAAATCATCGCTATTTTTCATACAAATTCACCAGTGATTGTGCGCTTGGTGCTCAATTTTTAGCAGTGATTGACTGCCAAAAGGCGCTGAATGGAACTGCAGGGCTCATTGTATGTGTGCTGATTCTGGTGGCCACCACTGGTATATAAGCTTCGGCTAGCCGAAGCTAGCTTCCTTTCTCGTTTTTTTTATATGCTTTATTTATTAAATCTTCTCTTTAATGAGACTAACAATAAATCAGGGACCGTAATCAATATAACTTATAATTTAAAATTATAAGATAAATAATACAAATTACTTGGTAATGATTAAAGTTTAATTTTTATATTTTTCTTTAATGATAATCTTTATTTTTGAGCAATATAATAAGACTAAGAGCATAATAATTATTATGAATCAAATAAAATAAGACTCAAAATTGATAATTATTGATGATTTTTATTTTTTTGCTCTAAATAAAACTCATTAGAGCCTTGCGGCTTGTAAGATTGATTTCACAGCCGTCTACGGGCTTATCAAAGCTACCTCCACAATATTTTGCAAATTTGTTTAACCACTTTTAAAAATTGGCTTATCCTATGAGTTTTATTTTATTCCGAACAAAATAAAACTTATCAGAGCCTCGCGGCCCTCCTGTAAGTTCTAATTTCCCCCGATCCATGGAAGTTAAGGTATTATTACCTTTCTTCAGGGCTAAATTACTAATCGTTGCACTTTAAGCCATTGCTTTGTGCAGTCTCGTGCCCTCATTCAAGTTACTTATTGCCTCACAGAAGACCCTGTAGTTCTTCCGCTTGGCTTTCCTAAATTCTTTGTTATAAAGCGTCAGGTTTTGCCTGTACAGTTCCCAGTAACTTTCAGTTTGTTGAAGAGCTCTCGAGTGGTTACTTGTAGCCGTTCAAGATTGATATTCCACCACGGTGCGTTTCCCGCTTCTGTCTGCCTATATCTAGATATAGATATCTACTGCTATATCTACTGCTATATCTAGATCCAATGGATGTCTAGGGTATCCTGACGGTTCGTTGGAAAGATTTTGCTCTAGAGTCGACCTGAATTTATCCCAGTTGGTTTTCCTGGGATTTCTTTTAGGGTTGCATCGTTTTGTATTGAAGACTACCTCAAACATAATTGTCCTGTAGTAGGACATGGATTCTTCTAGTGACACATGCCAGTTCCTTATGTGGGGTTGCCAGAGTTATGTCTAGCACTTCTTCTCTTACCTTGGTAACAAATGTCGGCGTGGAGCCGACATTACAAATCTTTGGGTTATTGTTTAAAATAAATTCTAGTAGTTGCTCACCTCTGTTGTTAACAAAAATACTGCCCCAGATCACATGATGTGCGTTGGCAGTGGTCCACTAGCCCGAGAATTTCTGGCGGTGGACAGGCTTCCTCCCCAGCAAATTAGGAGGAGGCCACTGCTAGTTTCGGTGCAGCTCCTGTGCCGTCGATGGCTATAGCGACACAGTCTCTGCTCAAGAACTCTAAAAAATATACTGTAATTGATATCGTTTCTTATAACAATGCACGATCTGGGAGATAGTCCTCCAGGATCGCATATTACCTATGTGTCTTTCCTGTATAGGCCTTTTATACCATGGTGCCACCATGGTTCCTGTGCCCAATTAAATAACAAAAAATTACTAACCGGGTCGCGCAAAAAAAAAAAAAATCCAATCCAAACTCGGTAGCTGCATCGCACAGGGGTAAGTGAACCAACTGTGCCAATGGATACAGTTAGTTCCAGTGGAGTCCCGGTTTCTGTAAGTCTGGCTGGAATAAAATCGTCAGTGATGGCGGAGACAAACAATTCTGCGACGAACGTACCCATATAACGGGTGTTTTTTTTTAGAGGTATAGAACTTTAAGTTGCAATAAAACAACGATGGATTATTCGATTGACATGAATTTTTTTTTTATTCGAAAGATAATCTTGTGGCATTACATTTTATATATGATTTCATGCATATGACCGCCACGGTTGGCTCGGAAGTAGTCCAATCTGGACGTCCAATTTTCGATGACTTTTCCCAACATTTGCGGCCGTATATCGGCAATAACACGGCGAATTTTGTCTTCCAAATGGTCAAGCGTTTGTGGCTTATCCGCATAGACCAATGACTTTACATAGCCCCACAGAAAGTAGTCTAGCGGTGTTAAATCACAATATCTTGGAGGCCAATTTAGAGGTCCAAAACGTGAAATTAGGCGGTCACCAAACGTGTCTTTCAATAAATCGATTGTGGCACGAGCTGTGAGACATGTTGCGCCGTCTTTTTGGAACCAGAGCTCCTGGACATCATAGCTTTTCAATTTAGGAATGAAAAAGTTAGTAATCATGGCTCTATACCGATTACCATTGACTGTAACGTTCTGGCCATCAATAGCAATAGCTTCTTCTGTACGCACCGTACGGCGTCTCTGGGGATGCGAGTTATCAATAAGAGTAAACGTGGTGCGAAAACGTTCCATGGTTAATCGAATTAACTGCTCTGATGGACGATTTTGTCGACGATAAAAACTTTCGAAATAAAATTGCACTATTTGCAAGCATTGTTCAGGCGTGAGTCTATTCATGATGAATTGCCAAACCAAACTGAGAATAAATCACTTAACAGCTGCTAAATCGGTAGCCATCTTGAACAGTGATGCCAACTTAAAGCTTAAAAGCTTAAAACTTAAAACACCCTTTATATAGTAGGTACCGTTTACTGACGTTCAGACATGTGAGGTTTTGATTGATGCTGGGTAAGAGACTGTCAGATGTTGCACATAGGAAGCAATTATGTGTGTCTAGATTTACCCCAAATACCATATCTGAGGATGTTTTGGAATTTATACGAAAAAATTCCCATCCGAGGATATGCAGTTGAACCATTTCGATTTGAAAAGGGGAGGGGCATTTTAAGTTAAAATTTGTATTAGATTTTAAAAACGTATGCTGTTGTTTGATCAATATGATTTTTCAATCAATAGTTAGTTTTATGGCCCAAATGCTTAGCTTTTTTTCGTCTGTCCGTCCGGATGAAGGCTGAGATCTCGGAAACTTAAACTCTAGAAGATTGGCATTTTGCATGCAGATTCTAAAAGTTCCTACGCAGCGCAAGTTTGTTTCAAAAAGGTGCCACACCAGCTCTAACGCCCACAATCGCTTATAAATGATTTTTAAAAATTAAATAATTTGGAAAAGTAAAAATGCAGTTTTATTGTGTTTATCAATACCTATCGAAATGTAGAAGAAATTCTTTTAATCGGACCCTTCGTTAAAAAGTTATGCATGATCAAAATTTTATATATCTATCTTCCTCGCACTCCCTTTTAGCTGAGTAACGGGTATCTATAGCCGGGGCGTTTTCTCTTGTTCTTAAATTAATCTTCGAGCAATAGAATCCGGACAGGATCACCGTCAGGATAACAAAGAAATAGTTCGAAAGTACTCAGTAAGCAATGTAAATTTCGACTTCGGTATCAATTCCTTGTCCACCATCTCTAGCTTGACCCCCTCCCACAACGCCTCCAGTTGGCAGACCGATTGCGTCAGCCCTTTCCTCGTCGGATCGTCATTGCACTTCAGGATTTTGACACCATTCATGGGGGCATAAGGGCTGTGGGTGCCTCTTCCATCCGTGCAAAGAGAGACTCAATGAGTCGCGCATGGACGATCTTCCAGCGCGCCTCCGTCTTCTTCCCATTCTTGTCGTTCCTGTCAATGAGTGCCACGATCAGGTGTCGGTTGACTACATCACTGACCTTGGCCTACCTATTGTGCTTCCCTGCTACTTTAAGTGGCGGTGGGCTTCCTTGGCGGTACTCCCGTTGCATTGCCTTTTGTTGGCTGCCCGTCGACGCCATCGCGGGTTTGCTTGCGAAGCATTCTCCCGACAGCCGTTTCGGCTGATATCCCAGCCCTTATTATACCCGTTACTCGTAGAGTAAAAGGGTATATTGTATTCGTGCAAAGGTATGTAACAGGTAGAAGGAAGCTTTTCCGACCCTATAAAGTATATATATTCTTGATCAGGATCACTAGCCGAGTCGATCTAGCCATGTCCGTCTGTCCGTCTGTCTGTCTGTATGAACGCTGTGATCTCGGAAACTACAAAAGCTAGAAAGTTGGGATTACCAACACATATTCTTGGGCTTCCTACGCAGCGCAAGTTTATTTCAGGCGAGCGCCACGCCCCCTCTAACGCCCACAATCACCAATAATCGCCCACAGACGATACTAAAATCTGTCTGGCGCCCACATTTTTAAAGATTTTGGATAAGTATAAATGCAATTGTGTTGTGTTTAGTTATACCTATCGAAATTTTTTAAATCGGACCATTCGTTAAAAAGTTATAGCTGATCAAAGTTTTCTATCTCCATCTCTTTCGCACTCCCTTTAGCTGAGTGACGGGTATCAGATAGCCCGGCTATAGCGTTCTCTCTTGTTTTTTCCTTCTCGCCATCGATACTGGTTTGTTTTTCAGGGGGATCGCCCACTTGCGTTTTATGCCTACCGCCAGGCACCTCCAACCATGGCCACTGATTCATGGGGTTGAACAAGTAGCCTGAGTCCATTGCATTACCCTGCTCAACGTAAAATCAGTGATCATTGCCCAGCCGGCAGCCTCGTGCAGGGTTCAGCGGGATTAGTTTCTAAATTTCTAAATTTTAATGTCTCTTCACAAAAGTTTAAATAAAGATTCTAGAGTTTATGGCGTAGTGCAAGTTTGTTAGTAACAAATTGTTACATAAGAGACACACCTACTCTCACGTCCGCAAACCGAACGATTTGTGGACCCACATTTCCAAAAAAATTTTAATGTTAATTTTTTTTTATTATGAGTAAGTAATGTAACTGCTGCTAGGTGGCCCTCTGGAATCTCGGATAGAATAGTTAAGTAAGTTAAGTTAGTTAAGTAACAGATATTTGATAGTCTAGGCACTCGACTGTACTGTTCTCTCTTGTGCTTTAGTTGAAACATTGAGAAATATTTGATATAGCAACTTTACATAATCTTTTATTGTTAATTGTTTTGCGTAAATTTTTATTTAAAGGTAGAAACGAGGGTTCGTCAGTTCAAAAATTAGAAAAACACTTGGCATTATTAAAGGATGAATATTCAAAACAGCAGCGCAGCTATGCGGAACTACAGCGCAAGTATAACGAAATTGTTGCTACATCAGGGAGTCAAGAATCATCAGGACTCAGCAATTTGGTCTCACGACTTTCGTTGACAGTGGCATCATTATTTGGCAGTCATACTTATGCTGATATTTATATCCGAACGCAAGCGAAAGTATTTCCGGCACATAAGATCGTCCTACATACCCGCTCAGAAAAATGGGGAGGTGATGTCTTGGGCAGCATACAAGAGCTGGACTGGAGTGATTTAAATGAGGATGTTGTTGGGGCTCTTTTGCGATGGATTTACACAGATCTGGTTGATTTGCAGCATGACGGACTAGCCTTGGATCTTCTTCGAGCCGCACATCGATTTGGCTTACCCTCTCTTTTAGGACTCTGTGAGCGGGCATTAGTTTCTTCGGTGGGAGTTAGATCATGTATACGATTTTACTGTGTTGCTAAAGAAGTAGCTGCATCAACATTGTTAGAATATTGCTCCGGAATAATATCAACCCACTGGGACGACCTTACAACGCAAGACTTTGAGCACATGTCCGGACCTATATTGTTTGAACTGCTTAGGACCAAAACAAAATATCCACTCCATGCTGCTGTAAGACTACTAAGAGAAGACGTCGTTTGCCTGTGCATTCAAGAAAATAGTGACGCGGTAAGTCTACAAGATTTTTTAAAAAAAGTATTTAATAAGCAACGCAAAACTTTGGGTCATAAACTCTATTTTTAATGATGTTGACCTCCAAATGTACATGTTTTTTTAGAAGAAAAATACAAATTTTGTTTTTATACAGAGGCTTTAAAATTTTTGTCAGAAGTTTGTGTTGTAGGTTAAATCGCTCAGTGGAACACTAGCCCGTGAAAACCAAGTAAATGAGAACCACTTCGTTTTAAAGTTCATAAGCGACTGTTTATTGAGAGGTACAGAAAAAATACCAAAGGTTAGGAGTGTTGCCGTACATATATTTTTTAGCTAGTATTGCCAAATCAACACTCCTCTTCAATACTTGCAACTTTACATTATTGTAGTCCAAGTAATCTAGTACATTTCATTTGATTTATCTTTTGCAAATTCTTTGTTAGTATATCTGCTATTATTTTATTTGTTGGACAATATTTCAAATCAATAAGTTCTTCATAGCATTTCCTAATATGATGGTACTTAATATCTATGTTCTTGCTTCTTGCATGAAAAACTTTATTCTTTACAAGATTAATTGCGCTTAAATTGTCCCCATGTATTAATACAGGTTAAAGACCAAAAAACAGTTTAATTTCATTGATAAGTTTACTTATACGAGTATAAATTGCTTCTTTAGTGGTCTCCGACATCGCCACATATTCCGCTTCTGTACTGCTTAGTGCGATAGATTTCTACTTCTTCGATGCCCAAGAAAAGGAGGAACCACACCATATAAATGTATATCCGGTGGTTGACCTACGATCGCTTTCATCGCTAGCCCAGTCGGCATCTGAGTAGCCACAAATATCCAGATCCGTCTTCACATATTTATACCCGTTACTCGTAGAGTAAGAGAGTATATTATATTCGTGCAAAAGTATGTAACAGGCAGAAGGAAGCTTTTCCGACCCTATAAAGTATATATATTCTTGATCAGGATCACTAGCCGAGTCGATCTAGCCATGTCCGTCTGTCCGTCCGGATGAACGCTGAGATCTCGGAAACTACAAAAACTAGAATATTGGGATTACCAACACATATTCTTGGGCTTCCTACGCAGCGCAAGTTTATTTCAGCCGACCGCCACGCCCCCTTTGACGCCCACAATCGCCCATAGTCGCCCACAAACGATACTAAAATGTGTCTGGCGCACACATTTTCAAAGATTTATGAGAAGTATAAATGCAATTTGGTTGTAGTTAGTTATTCCTATCGAAATGTAGAAGAAATTTTGTAAATCGGGCCATTCGTTAAAAAATTATTTCCGATCACAGTTTATATATTCATCTCCCTCGTTCTCCCTTTAGCCGAGTGACGGGTATTAGATAGTCGGGACACCAACCCGGTCAACCTTTGCTTGTAAATAGCGTAAAAATGCTTGATAGCTGATAAATGCTCACTGTGAGGGTTAACATTTCTCTGCGATATTTTGCAGACAGAGTGTAAAATATCCGGGCATGATGACAGGGAAATATACACCAGTGAGCCTATTATCGACTGATATTCCATCGCGTCAACTCGCTTGCACCTTTCGCTGACGCAATCAACTTGAAAGTTTGGTTCCAACGGTGTTGACACAGTCCGACATTTGCTCATGCCAAACTCCTTTAAAAGGCTCTTGATGTGTTTTCGTTGACCCTTTAGTATGGCCCCTATATCACCCTCGCGCTCGATTTCAAGTCCCAAAAAGTCTGAAACAGGACCTTTATCGACCACCTGGAAGTAAGATGAAATTTCCCTTTTAGCTCTAACCACCTCACCAAGGTTTGAAGAAGCCAGCAGGAGATCGTCGACGTTAACGGGTATTGCTCTTCTCGTCAGTGGTTTTCACGTATAAGCATGGCTCGCTAACACACGCCTTGTAGCCCATCTTGTTAAGAATGTTGTTTAATTCTGTATTCCAGAGACGACCGGCTTGTTTTAAGCCGTACAAGGATTTCTTTAGCTTCAGTACGTTATTAGACCCAATCTCAAACTGGTCTGGTCGCCTCATGTATACATACTTCTTCCTCCAGATTACCGTTTAAATAGGCTGTTTACACGTCCAGTTGATGCACATGTAGCTCAAGTTCGACCGCCATAGCCAGGAAGAACGACAGGAGAATACGTTTCTTGGTAATCAAGTCCAAACTTTTGGCTGCATCCTTTTGCTACCAACCTCTCCTTGTAGCGCTCAAGTTCGCCTGCTTGATTCCTTTTCAGGGTGAACACCCATTTGCACCCTTTTAGCCTCTCGCCTGCTGGAAGCTTAACCTTCTGCCAAGTGTGATTTCTTACAAGTGCATCATACTCCTCCTGCATTGCTGACATCCAATGATCTGCTTGTGAGCTCGATAAAGTACACATCTCTGCTGACCTTAAATTCACATAGCTGCTTGTCGTATAACCGATATGCCTTTGAAGTCTCCGAGTATCCGACCATCACGTACTCCTTGCCTCTCTCGTGAAAATGTTTCTTTTGGGTCTTGTCTAAGGCAATCGCAATCGATCCAAAGATCCTTAAATGCTTTACTACCGTCTTGTGAGTTGTCCACACTTCATAAGAAGTAACTCCCTGTAACGATTTTGTTGGCGACCTATTTCTCAGGTACGATGCACAGGCTACTGACTCGGTCCAAAAAGACTCATCCATCCCGGCGCTGTTGAGCATTGCACGTGCCTTATCCAGCAAGGTTCTGTTGTACCTTTCGGCTACCCCATTTTGCTGGGGTGTATACGGAACGGTCAGCTGTCGTTGGATGCCCATCCTTTCCAAAAAAGCGTCAAACTCCTTGTTCGAGTACTCTGTGCCATTATCACTCCTGAGAGTTATTACTTTTAGACCAGTTTGTCGCTCCACCATGGTAACATGTTTCATAAACACACCTAACACCACAGACTACTGTTTAAGAAGTACACGTATACATATCGTCTTTTGTCATCTATCATAGAGAGAAAGTATTTTCTCCCACCTTTGAAGCTTTGTTCATAGGCCCGCATAGCTTTGGTTTCCGATTCCTGAAATGGCTTCACATGGCACTTGTTTTTCATGCAATCTTTTTTAGATGTCCGTAGCGCTCATGCAAGTTAAACCTTTTGATTGCATTTCTCAACAAATCAAAGAGATCGCGACGAGCACACATGTGAGCTGTTGCCCTGCTGTCCACCAGAGAGCTGCAACGAGTATGATCGAGTACGATCGATCATCGCGCGATCATTTTCGTTTAATCCGGTAAACTCACTCTGCAACGAATAATCATGATCGGATCATACTTCGGCTTTCGGGTTTGTTCAAGTACCCGACTCGCTTCGAAACGATCAATGATGTGATTTTGAGCTTCGGGTGTAGGTGAACAAAATAATCGTTTCGAAGCGCTCAATCGTTCCCGATGATTGCGGCCTCGAGTCAGTTGTACATGAATAGATTGTGAACGGATTAATATGATTTCTTGTGACGAAGAAATAAAATTAAGGGAGAGTGCGTTTCAATGTATTATATGTTTAATGAGAACAAAAGGAATATTAAATATTTGATTATTAAAAAGGAGTTAACATCGTTTTCTTTAGCAGCTTTCGAGGCCGCAATCATGCTTACATACTAAGGCACACATTTTTTATAAAATATTATTATTTATTTATTTGATGTGTGCTTATTAACTAAATAACATAACCGAGGCAGGACAGCTGACGAATGCACTATAAACTCGAGCTGCACGGCCACACTGATTGGCGCGAAGACGCACGATCACACCAACAGATTGTACAAAATATTCGATCACAAACGGTAAAAATCTGCAAGCCGAACGATCACAAACGATCAGATCACATACTTGAACAATCACAAACGATCATTCATGGTACGATCGCATTCGCTCACCGCTCATTTCGTTTCACTCAGCCGAAGCGATTAATGAAAACGGATACGGATTTTCGGGTGTACCCGAAAATGATTGACTCGTTGCAGCTCTCTGCTGTCCACACACCACGCACCAACACTAATACTCTGCACTTCCAGCACTTTCCATTATTCCGGCTGTACTTTTCAGATCCATTACTTGTTCTGTTTCGATTTTTGTCGCCTTGCTTCTTCGCAGCAAGTCTAACTGCAAACGCCTGCGCACTATTATTTCTGTCATTACTCTTTCCGCCTCTTTCATTAGTTATACCCGTTACTCGTAGAGTAAAAGGGTATATTGTATTCGTGCAAAAGTATGTAACAGCTAGAAGGAGGCGTTTCCGACCCCATAAAGTATATATATTCTTGATCAGGATCACTAGCTGAGATCTCGGAAACTACAAAAGCTAGAATATTGGGATTACCAACACATATTCTTAGGCTTCCTAAGCAGCGCAAGTTTATTTCAGCCGACCGCCACGCCCCCTTTAACGCCCACAATCGCCCTTAGTCGCCCACAAACGATACTAAAATGTGTCTGGCGCCCACATTTTCAAAGAAGTGTAAATGCAATTTTGTTGTGTTTAGTTATACCTATCGAAAAGTAGAAGAAATTTTTTAAATCGGACCATTCGTGTAAAAGTTATGCCTGATCAAAGTTTATATCTCCATCTCCCTCGCACTCCCTTTAGCCGAGTGACGGGTATTAGATATTCGGGTCACCAACCCGACTATAGCGTTCTCTCTTGTTTGGTTTTTATAACGGTGAACGTTGGTAAATCATCACGGGCTTCCAAGGCAACAACAAAATTTTCATAAGACGGTGGAAGACTTGCCAACAACATAATGACAAGTAACTCCACGTTCAGAGAAATCCCAACGACACACACCACCCATCATTCCCACCCATTACTAATTTGCCAAATTTGGACAGATGAGAAGCTTGCAGCGCCGAAGAATACAAAAAAAAGAAGTCGCAGAAGTCGTAATATGTTGAAAGGTGTCAAAAGTTGTCGCGAATTTCTGTCGGTCATCTGGAATCTTAATTAATATCATTTACCTGTTCGGCTATATACTTAATCGTATTCATAATAAATTAACCTATAATCCTATAATAAATCTTATATGGGGGCTCAACCGATCCGAGCAGCCAGTTAAATGAACTATGTGAAAAAATAAACTCTTTGTGAAATTGTTTAAGAAGTTGTAAAATTATGATGAGAACAAGTAAAAAGAAGAAAAATACAGCGCAAAAAAATAATTCTACGACAGCAAAAATACGTTAACTCCAGAAACAAAATGAGTGGAACAGCTAAATTGTTCCTGGAAACTTGTGCCGTATCGAACTATGAAGATTTGTGTGAAGTGTTAATTGACTAATTCGACAAACAGTTGAGTAGTGCGGAAATTCACAAAATGTTAAGAAACCGTAAAAAACGCGCGTCGGAAAATTTCCACGACTATGTTCCCTAGGTGCGAAAGATTTCAGCACTGGGTCAAATCGAGGATCAGTCGATAATAAGCTATATCGTAGATGGCTTAGAAGTGCGTGATGACTTAAAATTTCCACCGTATAGTTCGATGTCATTTAAGATGCTGAGAACTCGTTTTGAGTTGGCAGAGTCGGTTGCTAAAAACTATTCGTTCAAACGTAGTCCCGATTTCGATCGAGCTGAAAAACAATAAAAGTCATTTAACCGAAAGCAACAGCATTGCTATAACTGTGGGTTCGCTGACCATAAAATAGCTGAGTGTAAGGGCGACCTAAAATGCTTTAAGTGCCAATTTGGCAAACAGTGTCCAGACGTTAAGCCCAATATGAAGGTCGAGTTCAAAGAAAATCGAGTCAAGGCGATGCAAATTGGTAAAAATAATGTGCTTGATTGACACTGGAGCATATGTTTCATTGATGCGCAAAGAAAAATTTACAAAGACTTTCGGTAATCGTGTACTCCAAAAAATTTTTTTAAGCTGTTCTGTTTAGGGCATCCTCGGTGTTGGGTGAATTTTCGGACGCGGTTGAAGTTGATGGACTTATAACTATGCACACGTTTCTAGTTGTTCTGGACTCAAACCTTAAACTTGACGTTTTTGTCGGATACGATTTTCTAGAGAAATTCACTATAACTCTAACTAGCAGCGGTTATACCTACCTGTCAAATGTATTCAACGTGGTAAGTTCTACCGATGATTTTGACATAAACGTAAATCCCAAACATGCGACTGCTGTTAAAGAAATGATATGCAACAACAAGCCGAAAAGTAAGCCTGAATAATGCCAAATAAAACTAAGTATTATACCAAAGGACAGCATTGTCTTCCGTGAAAGTCCAAGTCGCTTGTCGATCCCTGAGCGAGAATTTGTCAGGAATGGCTTAGCAGAAAATCGAGAATCGTGTTGGGAAGTAGCAAGCAAGGTAGTTCTGACCAAAAAGAAAAAAGGAACGTACAGATTATGCGTAGACTATCGCAAATTAAACACTCTTGTTTTGAAAGATAGATTACCCGTTCCCATCGTAAAGGAGGTCTTAGAGAAGATGCAAGCAGCAAAATTCTTTACAGTAATGGACTTAAAAAACGGGTTTTTCCTTGTTGCAGTTGACGAGCATTGCCGAAAATACACGGCAGTTGTAGCAAAGGAAGGTCTATACGAATTTAACAGAGCTCCTTTCGGATTTTGTGACTCACCGGCAGTCTTCGTTTGATAAGTTAACTAAGTATATCTTCCAGAAGTTAATAAATGATGGCAGATTGGAGATATACATAGATGACATAGTTGTGTTTGGTGATTCAGCGAAGCAATGCCTTGAAAACATGCAGATCGTTTTAAAGCAGGGTAAAAAGTTTGGCTTGGAAATTAAATGGTCAAAATGCCAATTCTTGAAGGAGAAGATAAGCTTTTTGGGACACGAACTAGAAAACGGACATGTTTGGCCAGGCCATGAAAAAGTTAAAGCTGTGCAAAATTGTGAAAGTGAAAGCCGCCTATTTAGCAACCAAAAAAAAAAGACATTATCTTATGGAGATCGAATTCGATCTCGTCACGGACTGTGCTGCCTTTAAGATGACAACAACAAAGGAAGACGTCCCTCGTAAAGTAGTACAGTGGCTTTTGTACGAGTACCTTAAAGATTTTTCGTTCAAAATAGAACATCGTGCTGGCACCAGAATGAAGCATGTAGATAGTCTTAGTCGGTTCCCGGTCATGATCGTCACGTCAGAAGTCCAGTCACAAAATCTAAGGGCGCAGATAAAAATGAGCACCTATCAGCCGTAGAAGAGATCCTAAAGGAAAAGCCTTATGTTCAATACACGATGAGAAATAAGTTAATTTACATGAGATCAGAAAAAACAAAGCATGCAATTCAACAGGAGTACTTCATACCTCATTTAGACAAAAAAGTGGCGGAAGTTATTGCAAACTGCATTGAGTGTATAACCCACAACAGAAAACAAGAAGATTACTTGCATTGCATAGACAAGGGAGATAAGCCGTTATCAACCCTCCACGTCGATCATCTAGGATCCTCAGATATAATGGCAAAGAAATACAAATATATATTCGCAGTTATTAATGGCTTTTTAAAATATACCTGGATATATCCCACTAAATCGACTGAAGCTCATGAAGTCATAAAACATCTTAGTTCATGAAAACCCTCAAGGTAGCATCAGCGACAAGGTGACGGCTTTTACGTCTAAACCTTTCAAGGAGTTCTGTGCTGACGGAAAGATTGAACACATCGAAAATACTACAGGGATCCCCAGAGGAAATGGACTGATTGAAAGAGACAACAGCATCATAATTTCCGTATTGGCCAAAATGTCTACCGCCGAGCCATCGAAGTGGTATCAATACACATCTCAGGTGCAACGGGCGATCAACGCACACGTTCACTCTTCAACAAAATGTACTACATTTGAAATTTTGTTTGGAGTTAAGATGAGCTGCAGATTTGGTCAACATCCTTCAGGAGGAACTATTGTCAGGCGTTCAAGACGAGCGCAACCGAGTAGGAACAGAAGCTAGGAATCAGATCCAAAAAGCGCAACAAACGTACAAGCGGAACTTTGACAAAAAGAGGAGAGGCCACAACGGCTATCAATTAGGTGACTTGGTTGCTATTAGAGTAACCCAATTCGTCAACGGGGAAAAGCTTTCAAACAAGTTTATAGGACCTTACGAAATTATCAACGTAAAGCTGAACGGTCGATATGACGTTCAACAAGAAAGAACGCTATAGACGGGTGCCCCGACTATCAAATACCCGTAACTCAGATAAAGGGAGTGCGAGGGAGAGGGATATATAAGACTTTGATCGGGCATAACTTTTTAACGAATGGTCCGATTGGAAAAATTTCTTCTACATTTCGATAGGTATAACTAAACACAACAAAATTGCATTTATACTTCTCAAAAAATGTGGGAGCCAGACACATTTTAGTATCGTCTGTGGGCGATTACACCAGTTTACAAAATAAAATCGACCTCTTCCTCATCGAAGATAACCTTAATTTTCCGGTTAAGTACATCTCGCTGATTAAGAAATGGGCACTTAACATTTTTTGTACGGTGTCAATTTTTTATTAAGTGTATAAAAAGAACATTCTATTACCTGTAAATTGAGTATAATATGACCCAAATCAGGTTATCAAAACTCAAGATAGAAAATAAAAAGTGGCAAAAAATTGACACCATACAAAAAATTTTAAGGGCCCATTTCTTAATCAGAGAGATGTACTTAACCGGAAAATTAAGGTTATCTTCGATGAGGAAGAGGTCGATTTTATTTTGTAAACTGGTGTTATTAGTGATTGTGGGCATTAGAATATGTGTTGGTAATCCCAACTTTCTAGCTTTTGTAGTTTCCGAGATCACAGCGTTCATACAGACAGACAGACGGACATGGCTAGATCGTCTCGGCTAGTGATCCTGATCAAGAATATATATACTTTATGGGGTCGGAAAAGCTTCCTTCTACCTGTTACATACTTTTGCACGAATACAATATACCCTTTTACTCTACGAGTAACGGGTATAAAAATCTGCGGAGTTCCCAGGCCGAAATCAGACGTCAACCGCTGCTGATTCCATTATATAGAGGGCGTTACTTTGGTTGTAGCGAAGACGAAGACGACGAGAACGAAGGGTCATCTGAGAACAAGCCGGATCAGACCACTACATTTTATGGGTCTCATAGTAATAATAGAAACAATATAATAATATAAACAAGAAAAAAAATTAACTTCGTCAAGCCGAAGTTTATATAACCTTGCAGCTAAAATACATACTTAGCGTTTAAGGCTCTAACTGGTTCACTTCACCTTCTCTGAAAACGTTCAGCTCTCTCTCGAGACCGAGATTCTAGTGCTCCCTCGGTTCTGCAAGGGATATTGTATACTGTTGTGTATGCGTAAATGGGCGGCTACTCCTCATTTACACATCTCTCTACCATTCAGTCTGTACGCATTCGTCAACCAATGCAGGTCTTACTGCTGCAGCATTTTGGCCATCCACTGGCCAGACATCAACTCTAACGTCGATCATCATCATCAAACCTTCTATTAAGTCTTGCACTGTTGTAATCAACTTGCTATTTTGTGAATAAACAACTATATATGCTTGCGCATACATAAAAATGGCGAAGAGGATGGGATATCACCAAGCGTGTGTAATAACTGTGCAATCCAGATTCCAAGTCAGATTACAACAGCATGAACGCGTAAGAGAAGGTCAAAAGAAAACAAAGAAGATCGGCACCAAACAGAATACAACTCTGCCGATTTTTGTAACTCTGCGACCAGAGTTACATTGTTCTTTACTTTGTGCAGATGGACAAGAAGATTACTGTCGATCGAGCTGAAAAGAACACCGCCAAAATAGTAAAAGAAGAATCCGACGATAGTCTTGCCGCACCTGGAAGTTCCATTCAATCAGAAACGGAGAATACTGTAGGCCCACTACTAACTTGGACCGGAATCGTGGGCATCAGGTTCCAAACATCTCTATGGCTTCTGTTGGGAGTCTGTAACCGTTTGATCTAGCCAATTCGTCCGAATTGGGTGCCTGCAAGCGCTTCAAACTTTATTTACTGCCCAACGAAATCGGAGAGGAATCGCGGAAGGAAGCTGCATTCCTCACACTGCCTGGATCCCTATTGTATGAACTCCTTGCGTCACTGGCATCTCCAAGGCATGTCAGCGAGTGGAAATTGTCAGAAATATACCAAGCTTTAACCGGTCATTTGTGGCCTCGCCCATCTGAAATTTCTGCGTTCGATCATTTCCATAAGCGAGACGAGCTGTAACGAGTGAGCCATCAGTGCTTTATCTTATCGTTATCCACCACTCAGATCTTCCAAGAGCTGAGTCCATTCACGGTCGTACTTAATACATTGACAAGAAATCTGAAATAACTGATTTGGCGTACAGCATGAATTGCATACAAATTTCAATAAAAACGAAGCTTTTATCTAAATAAGAAATGTACCCTGTCCATTTTTCGTTAAGTTGTTGACCGATTTTAATGAAACATACCTCTTTTTGTTGGATTTTTAAAGTACATTAAAGAAAAAATTGGCATTAAAAAAACCATTTTTAAAAAAATTTTCCATACAAAACACAGTTTTCAGGGGAGCGTCAGGCCATATGATGGTATGATGACTTTGTAGTGCCAAAATGTCGACTTTTTTTAGTTTTTCCTTATTTTGTATGTTAATAAAATGGAAAAGTTGTTATTTTTTTTTGATGATTGATAATTTTGTAGTGCCAAAATGTCGACTTTTTTTAGTTTTTCCTTATTTTGTATGTTAATAAAATGGAAAAGTTGTTTTTTTTTTTTGATGATTGTTAACAAATGTGAAACGAACAACATGGCATACTCAGTTTTTTTGAATGTCCTTCAATAAAGGAGCAATTTGCCAATTATGTTAAAATCGACTGGTGTATGATGACTTAAGTGGCACACTGTATGTATGTACTGCGACCATATTGAATACGTAGTGTTACTACTGCCTTTTGGGTTAATTCTTGTTTTGAAGTTGGTTAGCTGAGTTACAGAGTAAGTTGTGGTTATAATATGACGTGAAACCTATTTAATAGTACTTTTTATATCCTTGCAGAGGGTATTATAATTTCAGTCAGAGGTTTTCAACGCAGTGAAGGAGACGTTTCCGACCACACAAAGTATATATATTCTTGATCAGCACCATTGGCCGAGTCCATCTAGCCATGTCCGTCTGGCCGTCTGTCCGTTTCTATGTGAACTAGTCTCTCAGTTTTAAAGCTATCGCGATGAAACTTTCCCAAAAGTCTTCTTTTTATTGCATGTACATATGCCGGATCGGACCACTATATCTTATGGCTCCCATAGGAATAATCAAAAAAATAATAGAAACAAGAAAGGAAGCTAGCTTTGGCCAGCCGAAGCTTATATACCCTTGCAGATAATTCCTATTAATGACGAATTTTCCGATCGTTCCTATGGCAGCTATATGATATAGTAGTTCGATATTGATAAAATTAAAATCGAAATTCGAAAATTAAAAAGAGTCATGTTCCAGTGTAGAAGAGAATACAATAAAAGTCAACGAAGCAATAATTTATTTCATATTATATTCCCATTAATTTTCCGATCGTTCCTTTTTGATATGCATAACAGAATGTTTATTGGTGAGTGTTATGTGAAACTTAAATCACTTTCACCCATGGTAAAAATTAACAAATGTAGTGAATAAAAAAAAAGACTGATTACAAAAATTGAGCAGTGTTGCAGTCTAGGCGTCTAAGTCTGGAATAAGTTTCCCACAAGCGTGCCGTCCAAGTATCCAATTGTCTGATAGGTGCAATCTTTTTAGTCTTCTTCTGTTCATAGGCCTGGAAAGTGTGAGGGCAAGTCTGTTTGTGTGAGAGATGAGTCTTGATCTGTAGCGAATGGCAGAATTGGTGATAGATATACAAACAGGATTAATTTTGAGATCCCGAAAAATAGTACTGTTTCTTGTATAGTATGGGGCGTTTATCATATGTCTTAAAATTTTGGATTAGCAGGATTCAATTTTTATACCCGTTACTCGTAGAGTAAAAGGGTATATTGTATTCGTGCAAAAGTATGTAACAGGGAGAAGGAAGCTTTTCCGACCCTATAAAGTATATATATTCTTGGTCAGGGTCACTAGCCGAGTCGATATAGCCATGTCCGTCTGTCCGTCTGTCTGTCTGTCTGTCCGTCCGTATGAACGCTGAGATCTCGGAAACTATAAAAGCTAGAGGATTGGCATTTTGCATGAAGTTTCTTGGAGTTCCTACGCAGCGCAAGTTTATTTCAAGAAGGTGCCACGCCCCCTTTAACGCCCACAATCGCTTATATACGATTTTAAAAATTTAAATTTTTCGGAAAACTAAAAATGCAGTTTTGTTGTGTTTATCAATACCTATCGAAATGTAGAAGAAATTTTTTTAAATCGGACTATTCGTTAAAAAGTTATTGCTGATCAAAGATTATATCTCCATCTCCCTCGCATCTCCCTTTAGCCGAGTGACGGGTATTAGATAGTCGGGACACCAACCCGACTATAGCGTTCTCTCTTGTTTTTATAGAAGTGTTACAGGCAGTGCCCCAGAAGTGTATACCCCAATGTAGACTAGGCATCAAGGTTGCTTTGAAGAGCCGGGTTTTCGCCGTGATCGACAGTCCACTGCACATTGGGCCAGCGAGCCGATTTTTTAAAGCTAGTTTTAAAGCTAGGTTCTTCAAATTTGGTACGTATGATAGTGTCGATGCACATAAAAATATATCTAAGTTTCAGACCGATCTGACCACGCCTTCCCCAGCCGCCCATATGAGATAGGTTTCCCCTTATTGATACTTGTACGGTAATAAATAATGCTAGCACTCGTTTAATTCAACAAATGTTTTTAATAGATGTTTTAAACACTTAACCTTAATATTAATAAGTAAAAAATAACAATGCATTCAAAATGACCATGAATAAGTATTTTACATTTAAAAATGTTCCTAACAGTCGTCTTCTACATCAATTTCTATTGAAAACGGATTTTCAGAGTCAGAATATGAATCACTATCACTATTGCTAGTATTAAAATCGGGAACATTGTTATTATTGTTCATGTTACAAGAATATAGCAAGTTTGGTGATTCCAAAAGTTTTATTACGTCTGCTACAATATGTGGGATTTATACATATCGGGGCAAAATGGAGCAAAAAAGCTTAATAAAATTAATATATATACACTTTGCATTTTAATGACACATAGTTACTTTTTGGCACAAGTTGGCACAAAATTTGTTATAATCTACAACAGACGGGTTAGCAGGTTAGCTTTTTTCTACTTTTGGACAACATCAATAAACGCACACAAAGAACACATTATCAAACATGAACAAAGACTTTTTTAATACAAATATTCTACATACCTTTGGCTTTCTTTTCCTTAATTTTAGTACTTCAGTAATTTTAAACCACAAAAATTTTGGCACGCTCGTAAGTAAACAAAATCTTTCCCGCGCTTTTTAGTTTCGCACGCTTGCAATCAAACAGCTGACTTTGAAGGGCTGCCAAAATTTCAGGGATGCATCAAAACAATTAAAATCTTTTGATTCATTTTAGTCAAAGTATATACTATTCAAATTTTATTATTAAAAAAGGTTTACTTTCTATGAAAAATTTTAATTTTCGTCGAAAAATCGGCTCGCTGGCCCAATGTGCACTGCCCGGACGAAGAAGCCATCTCATTTTCCCCGCTTTTTGCCTTACTGAAGCACAGGTTGCCACAATGTGCTGCTTCCAAGTAAGCCGCCGTCCAGAGTAAGCCCAAGGTACTTAACCGTGTCCGAGTGCTTTATTGGAGTCCCGTCTAAGGTTAGGTGATAGGTGTTCAGCCTGTTTAATGAAAAGGTGGCATGCTGAGATTTGGCTGGATTAACTGCGATGTTCCACCTCGACGCCCAGGCCTCAAACTCATTTAGCATGTCCTGCACCATATCTGTCGCCTCTCTTTGCAGAGCACTTGTCGCCAGAAATGCTGTGTCATCTGCATAGGTGCATAGCTGTTAAAACATTCCTGCCTCTGGGCGACGGAAGGTCCGAGGTGAATATTGTATACAAGACAGGACCCAGCACACTTCCTTGAGGGACTCCAGCAAGAATAGGCCTTGAGGCAGACTTGGATCCTCAATCATCCACCTGGAAGGTTCTACCAATTAGAAATGAGCGAAGGAGATCAAAGTATGTCGGGGGAAGAATGGGTTTCAGCTTATAGAGCAAGCCACAGTGCCAGACTCGACCGAAGGCTTGCTTGACATCTAGAAATACTGCGCAACAATAGTTTTTCGCCTCGAATTCTTTAAGGATATGGTTGACCACCCGATGCATTTGCTCAGCAGCGCTATGCAGACTCCTGAAACCAAACTGATGATTTGGAATTGCATCCTGGAACATATGAACACTAAGAAGCCATTTTAGTAAGATTCGCTCAAAAATCTTAGAGAAGGTTGGCAATAGGCTTATAGGCCGAAAAGAATCTGCACAGCGGGAAGAGACGCCTTTCTTGGGGATCATAACAATATTCGCATGCTTTCACTGCTCCGGATAATATGAAAGAACAATCAGAGCATTAAAAATACGCGTAAGGAACGAAATAGCTGCTACTGGCAAAGCTTTAGCTACTTTTCCGTCAATGCTGTCATGGCCAGGGGCTTTGTTCGTCTTCAGACCCTTTATTTGGTCTTTAACTTCTTCTGCATCAATAGGTGAAATTTGAGAAGCTGGACCAGAGGGAAGATCATCAAAGGCTTCTGTAATAGCAATCTCTTCATCTGTGACCAATTCAAAAGGCTTAAATCTTTCTTCCAAAGAATCAGCGAATTCCTTAGCTATGTCATCATCTTTATTTGCCCAGGTACCGTCCGATCGAAGCAAGGGAAACTTCTGGAGAGGCTGCCGTTTAAGCCCGCGAGTGCATTTCCACAGTTCGAAGTCTCGATCCGCATCCGGATCGATAGCACTAAGCTTCCGGACGAAAAATTCGGACTTAGCATCCAAGGCGCACTGGTCCCAATGCCCAATATTTTTGCAAAAACCCATTTTTTTTTTAAGTTGGGAAAAAAAACATTTTTTCTCCTTAGAATAATGTACGTTGCATTTAAAAATCGCAATTTCGTTACTGAAATTGCAGCCCTGTTAAATTTGGTGGCAGATTGCTAAAGTTCTACTCAACATTTTAAAACAAAGAAAAATGGAAAATATTAGTGGAGGTATGTATATAGTATTTAAGTGTTTAATGCAATATTTCTTTAATGTGATGTGTCTTTGTGTATATGTGCTTTTGTAAAGTTGTATATTAAACAATTTTAGCTTAGCATTTTTCGTGTTTCGTGGAATAATAGTAGGTTGGTTTGTGCCGGATTATAAAAACTAATAACGCAGTTTTGTCCTTAAATTTATTAACAATACGATGACATTAACCTTTTTTGCTCGTTTTTGCTCCATTTTACAAAAACAAACTTTTCGCTAGACAACATAGACCTAAGTTATGCAGAAATAGGGGAAAATGCATCCGAAGCTCGGAAGAAAATTTATAAAAATGATAGACGTTCGCATGCAAGAAAAAATAGTCGCTTAAACACCATGACTGACGTTTTTTATAGAGCACTTGATTCATCAGATCCTATGGTTTCTAGCATCCACATCAACAAAAGAGTACATCAAAACAAACAACGCAGTTACCCATTAGAAGTTATTGATCTTTTAACACCACCAAATGTCAATTTCCTAAATAGTTATTTACTTGGACTTGGATACATTTAAATGTACCGATGCCTTTTCCTTTGATTTAGATGTTGAAAGTGATTGCAAATTAATAAGGGCGGAAAGGAAGGCGTAGCCCGATCGCCACCAAATTTTGTCCAGACTTTGCATATATAATAACTATATAGTGTGCCAAGTTTCGAGTCTGTAGCTTCATTGTTCTAGTTTATGCAAAAATATTGGGAAATGGGACCAGTGTGCAATGTTAGCCCGACGAGACAGCAGCCTTGGTATTGTAAGTCGGGGTGAAGTAGAAGCGCATAAAAGTATTTCAAGCGGAATGTGATCAGAACTAAGTTCATGATATTCATGTACAGTCAGAAAGTTGGACGAGATACCCTTATAAATAGCAAAATCGATTGCCGTTGGATTTCGCCTTGCATCAGAAGGAAAGTGAGTTGGTCCTCCTGTAGCTAAGACTTGCAGACTTGAAGACGTAATAAGATCTAAAAGCTGAACACCTCTTGGTGAAGAGCGGATACAACCTCAAAATTGATTGTGAGCATTCCAGTCGACAGCTGTAATAAAACGGTTTGAAAATTCGCTAAAAAGCTGTCTAAAATCTTGAGCAGTCCATAAAAAGGAGGGGGGCACTAAATAGAAGCAATCACGATGTCTCCCAAATCCGTGCTTAGGGTAATTGTAGCAGTTTGACATTTTACAGTCGTGTTTGTACTGTAAGGGGAGTACTGCAAGTGAGAGCGAATTAAATAGCAGCACCTCCTCGAAGACGGTCAGAGGGATGATTAGCCGTCTATAAATCATATCCAAAAATTCTAAAATGTGAGCGGCTGTAGAAATGCGTTTCGTTAATTAGCATCACATCAATTGAATTAGCCGTAAGATAGTGCTCTAACTCGAGATTTTTGCCAGTGACACCATTGGCGTTCCAAAATGATAAACGAATGCCTAAACTAGACATGTCGCCTGATCTTAGACGCATCAGAAGGCGAACTGCCGGTAAACTGGTTCATAAGAAGCTCCATCATTTTCATCATCATTGACATCATCTGGTCAATACGGGAGATAAGTATTTCAAAGCCAGCACTAGGCGGAGGAGGCTCAGGAACGCGTTGCATGGGCTTGGAAGTGCTAGATCCAGTAGCACTTTGGGAAGGAAGAGGGGCAGGTACAAATTTAATTGATGGTTGTTTTTTGATTGTTCCCGATTTGCGACGAGCAATTGCTTCTAGAAAAGCTGGACATTTGCGGTAGCCTACACTGTGGTTGGAACCGCAATTAATGCACTTAAATTAATCCTGAGACGTAGCAGGGCAAACAGGGCTTCGAGACTCATGACCAACACCACATTCTGCAAATTTGGGAGGCACGAAACAGTATGTTTTTGTGTGTCCACAATCCTGGCAGTTATAACACTTTACAACTTCATCTCGGCGTTCAAGAGGAACGATAGTAATTGACTGATAAGCCAATGACTTAATGTCGTAGACTTTGACATTATTAGGCAACGACTCCAGCTCAACAAAGAAAATATTGGGTCTGTGACCATTGTTCTTACCCGGGGGGTTATAAACATTGCGGATATCATCAGGATTCGTGGACGAATGTAGGCCTTTGAAGACGATCCTGAAAGATAGATCACTTTTCAATTGCAAAGAATTAAACGGAATATTATTACTCCACAAGAGATTTTGAACTATCTTGTATGTATCACCATCGAAAGGAGGTCCAGTAATCTTAAATCTTATATAGGTTGTGACTAGAGCTTGAAAATTATCGATAAATGGCATTATCGATATTTTCGATATTTTATCAGTATCGTATCGATAATATCGATAATTTCAAGGAAAGCAAAGTAAATTAAAAAAATATATTTTTTAAATATGTTTTTTACTCGTATTTATTACCGTTACTAGGATAGTAAAAGGGTATATTATTATTATTATTATAATATTTTTTTTTTTTTTGGCTGAGGGGGGTGAAATGCCTTTTGCATCTCACACTACCGTCGTACTGTGGTACTCTTCAGGTAGCGCAACGTTTCTGAGATGATTATTACTCGGTAACTGGTACCTCGGGTCTAATTTGTCTATTAGATCATGAAATCCTTCATCTTTTACAATCGAAAATGGTTGCACATCAACCGCTATCATACGCATTACCGCTTTGTCCAGCTCCACTTTTCTGGATGACCCAATTACGTAAAATAAGTTCGATGCTTGGCATAATTCCCTCGATGGAATTACATTGCCATCATTAATAAATTCGGGATGCTTCCGCTTTAAGTGGGTCAACAAATTTGTGGTGTTTCCTGAAGTCTTGTACTCCTTACCACATCTATTACAGGTTGCGTTTTCGTTGCATCGCTTAAAATGCTGCCATACAAGAGATACTTCGCGCCTGCGCTTTGGAGCGCGATATTCATTTGATGAAGTCGCTCACCTGTAGCGATTTTGATTTGGATTTTGATTTGTTCCTTCTTAAGAATTATTATACTTACTTGGTAAGGATTCCTCCATTTTTGTCTTCGCTTTCACTTCCTTATATATAGAGAAAATCACAAACAATTCCGATTTATGTGAATTTTTAAATATTTCTTGGCATATATTAAAAAACATCGATGTTTCTGATAAACATCGATGTTTGAAAAATATCAAAAGTATCGATAATATCGATACTGACATCGATAATTTTCACAACTTGTGACAGCATTGATCAGATTCATAAGTTTTTGGACATCAGTAACACCCTTTATCACAAAGGCGGGCTGACGTGGTTCAGATTTAAGTGCTTTATTCGAAAAAATAGGAGTTACAGAAATACCCTTTGAATTTTGGGAAATTCCACCACTTTTGCTAGACATTATTGTACTCTTACTAGTCACAGGGGGCTGGCAGGAGTTTAGGGGTGTCCATATGATCATTAGGGAGTGGGTTTTCAATGTCATCATTCGATAAGAGAGCAAAGCCGTTTCCATGACCTGAATATTTTTCACCAGGAGAGTCCGAGTCCTCCGATCCAAATATTTCCAAGTGAACCTTGCGTTTAATATTACGAAAGCGCTTAACAATTGGTCCAAACGAAGTATCCTTACTGTTGTTAGGGTCAAGCTCGTTTCGCTTTCTTATGCGTTTGACGGATTCGCAACGCAACTAGTCCGCCACTTCCTGACTGACGAATTGTATAGTTGAAGTTCCTTCATTAAAATTATCAAATTCATGTTGAGAAGCAAAATCTTTATCCGCCGAAGCTTCCAAGACGTCTTTCAAATTGCCTAGCGATGAATATGAAGTATCAGAAATAGATTGAATAGAAATAGAAGAAATATAATCAAATTTCTGTGATCTTGCTTCCTTGGACCTGACGGAGGTCACCCTTACACCACGACCTCTAGACGACCTTGAAAACTCCTTGCTAGTACTGACACTAGATAGATTGGGAGACGAAGAACCATCGCAACTATCCACATTCATAACATGACCACATAGAGGGACATTAATATCTTGATCAGCGGCAGACATGATGACGACCAGCAGGGCGGCCGGCCAGCCAATGCAGGCGAAGCCGGCAAACAAGAGATAAAAATAAATAGAAAAAAAATTTTTATAAAATCGCAAATTGTCCCGACCAACGCAATTAATTTGTAGGTGACATTAGGTCACGGATTATGTTTTTATTTATTAATATAAAATGAATAACAACAATTTTTTTTTCGAACTCTACAGCGTTTCTTAGGAAATAATGCGGTAATAGTCTAGAAGAGGGGCCTGTGCCCCAAAAATCGCGAAAAAATTACCCTCGATTTGTTAGGAATTTACGTGCAGAAGATTATCGGCGGAAATGCATGGTTCTCTTGTAATTGCATTTCAAAGTGGCGTGTTTTGCTATAAAAACAAAGTAGCATTTTCTAGGATTTTGAGGTGTTTTGTGACATTTTGCTATAAAAAACATATGGGCTTTCCGTTTGCTGTCAAAATAATAGGCGTTCGAAAAAATTCGACAAAAATAAGAAATTGTTTTTATAGCAAGCCAGACCCCACAACCGCGAATTAAATATCCTCGATTCACAGGCCCCTCTTCTAGACTATTACCAATAATGGAAAGAAAAAACATCCCAAAATCTAAAAAGATTGGTCTAGCACTATCGGTAGAACAAAAATTAGGAATTCGACGACTAATCGATTATAAGTTTACACACATATGTATTGTTGAAATGTAATGATTTCATAATTGTTTTTAATGTCCAAAGATGTACTTAGTTACTCCAGTTACGAACATATATATAAATATATCCATAAAGTAAGAATTAAAAACTTCTTAAGAAAGGTGTTACTTTTAAGGTTTAAAAAATTCGCTGAATTACAAAAATTTCCTCGACAATAACAATGTTTTTTTAATGTCCCTCGCATGAAATCAGCCTTTATGGGTATACATCCCTCATCGTACACTTCCTGAACCAAATGTTGTTGTTCCCACTGTTTGTTCCGAAATATCTGAAAATAAGTAATAGGTTATGCAAATAATTATTATTCAATATTTTTCATTTAAACAAGAAAGGAAGCTAGCTTCGGCCAGCCGAAGCTTAAATACCCTTGCAGATAAAATAAATATCTATAGTTTAATGCGAGTGAGCATCGGTGCAGTTCCAGGGATTCCAGATATGTTATTATGTTTTAAGTTGTTAAAAATCAAAACACCTACTTTCTACAAAGTAACATTGAATTTTCTGATATTTGTTTGATTATTCCTATGGGAGCCTTATGATATAGTGGTCCGATCCGGCTCGCTCCGACATATGTACTACCTGCAATAGAAAGAAGACTTTTGATAGCGATAGCTTTAAAACTGAGAGACTAGTTCGCCTAGAAACGGACAGACGGACATGGCTAGATGGACTCGGCTATTGGTGCTGATCAAGAATATATATACTTTGTGTAGTCGGAAACGTCTCCTTCACTGCGTTGCAAACATCTGACTGAAATTATAATACCCTCTGCAAGGGTATAAAAAGTACTATTAAATAGGTTTCACGTCATACATGACAGGCAAGCTGACCTATACCTTTTAAACCTATTTTTTTTGATAGAGGATGGTTAATGCTTGATGCAAAGTTTCTGAACGAAAATCATACCTTTCAAATACAACAATTTTGTTTGCCAAATTTCTTTATGACCCTAAATTTCGTGTCGCCTTTGACGTGAAATGACCAAAAAGCTAATAATTTCACATATAAAGCCGAAAATTAAACTCAATAGACTTATGACAAATACACTGTGCAACATTTTTATGGTTTTAAAATCTAACTGCATTTTGGATTACAAAATCTGGAAGTACTCATCAATACGATTTAAACCCCATATGGCGTCCTTCTGACTTAGCTCGTGGTTGGATATTATAGCGATTTAAAATTTAAATTAAAAATTGGCTATATCTTAAGAGTCGAATGAAATTTTATTTGCATGTATTCAGGATTATTATACTCGTAGGTATTGACCTGAGGATTAAATATACTGAACAAATTGTACAGAAAAAGTGCAGAAAGGTAGGCTTCAAAATGTCGGGAAAAATACCAGATTGTATTAATTGTATTTTAATAGCAAATGCTATGTTTAATTTTAATTTTTGTGTCTACAGTTTTATATTCACTGTTTTAACCAAATTTAATAACATGTTGTACCTTTTAATGTCTTAACCTAAAATATTGTTGAGGTCGCGTACCTGAAACTTGAATCGCCAGAAGAACGCCATATACCACATACATTAAATCGTTTTGATGAGTACTTTCAGGTTTTGAAAACCAAACTGCGGTTACATTTTTCGTGTTGCACTGTGATATTTAACCTAACAAACAAAATTTGTTACCGTTTTTTTCATATGCTGTATTTTGTTGTGTAACATTAAAAAAAAATTCGAGATATAAGAAATATTGAAAATAGATTGAAAACTTAAAAAAAAAAACTTTACAAAAATTGTGGCAATGAAAAAATGTTGGTGACATTTTCGTTAACCAGGAGTCCAGCAATAACAGCATTTCCAATCGCTTGGAAACTTTTTATGGATTCGATATTTTAGTAACTATACTGTGAATGTGTCTATAATTTTAGCACGGTCTACAAATCACATTACCAAATCTAGCAGATAGTCTTAGTTGTCAGGCCCTTTCTGTATTTAGTTATTTGTTACAAATGCGCCGAAAAGCCTAAGGCGTCTTACACAAAAGACCTTTTCCCTGTTTTCTTCTTTTTTAAATCACACCTGTGTAGTATTTTTTTGTTGTGCGCATCCTCTAGTAATAGCTTCTTGACTCTGTCCATTTTGTAAATGCAGAATTGAAATAGATTTCAAACACATCGTTGAATATGGACATTGTACCACGAAATTTGCAGAGTCTTTAAACTTTGAGCATAGAGGCGTCGTCATAGTTTTATTGTTCACGACATATTTTTCTACAGATACGGAGCACTTATAACATTGTAGAACATCAGCGAAGGCGGTTTTCTCTGAAAATAGAAGAAAGCAAGTGAGAATGCTATAGTCGAATGCCTCGACTATCAATTACCCGTTATGGCGATTTTGGGCGTTTGAGGGGTCGTGACACCAACCTACAGACCTTTTCTCTATAGTTTGAAATATATATATTTAGATAATTGAAAATTAACCAGAACCCGAGAAGATTTTACTTTTGACTGCTTTTTGGAAACAACCTATCTTTGTATCCGCACACAGTTCTTTTTAAAAAATAATTAGTTTTCTTCCGAAAATACGCGCGAAGTTAAAAATCACTAACACAGAAATGCACAATATAGCACTGTGTAGTATATAAACTAATCTGTTTTTTGCAGGGACCGAAAATAACAGTTATTTCAAATTTTTCTGACTAAAAAAAATTATCCACTTGGAAAAGTGCTACAAAAAAAACTCGGGAACACCAATGAGTTCCAAATTGGTCAAGTTATGCAAATCTGCAATGATTTTTATTTTGTGAGTTTTATTTTTAAACATCAATGGTAAGAATTATTTTTTGAGTTTTATTATAAAACTCAGGCAGTAATCGTTATTGATGAGTAAAAAAAGAATAAAAATCATCAATAACGATTATGTGTGAGTTTTATTTTATAAAACTCAAAATAAAACTCAATTCTTATTTGCGGCCGTTGTATTGGGAATTTAAATATGGTTTAAATTGGTCCTTGTTCGTTTGGCCATGTAGTTTCAATACATATAATAAAAACAAGAGAAAACGCTATAGTCGGGTTGGTGTCCCGACTATCTAATACCCGTCACTCGGCTAAAGGGAGTGCGAGGGAGATGGATATATAAACTTTGATGAGCCATAACTTTTTAACGAATGGTCCGATTTGAAAAATTTCTTCTACATTTCGATAGGTATTGATAAGCACAACAAAACTGCATTTTTACTTTTCCGAAATATTTAAATTTTTAAAGTCGTGTAAAAGCTATTGTGGGCGTTAAAGGGGGCGTGGCACCTTCTTGAAATAAACTTGCGCTGCGTATAAATTCCAAGAATCTTCATGCCAAATACCAATCCTCTTTTATAGTTCTTATAGTTCGCTTTTATAGTTCCCGAGATCTCAGCGTTCATACGGACGGACAGACGGACAGACAGACATGGCTAGATCGACTCGGCTAGTGATCCTGATCAAGAATATATATACTTTATGGGGTCGGAAACGCTTCCTTCTTCCCTTTTACTCTACGAGTAACGGGTATAAAAATTATATTTTAACATTAAGCTAGTTTAAAATTTGAATTAAGGTGGAAAATGGGGCTTTTGTACAACTATTTTGTGAGAGCAGAATAACAAAAATTTTTATGGCACACGGCAAAATATCGTGGTGATATTTAGATAAACTTAAGTATTTAGAAAAATGTCAGTTATGTATCTATTTTCACCATTCGACGTAAAGAATTTGCGGATTATTTGACCTGAAGAATTCGCGGATTATTCGACTTAAACAACATCAGAATCATTTGACGTTAAGAATTCGTGAATCAATTGACCTGAAAAATTCGCGGATTATTCGACTTAAACAATATCAGAATCATTTGACGTTAAGAATTCGTGGATTCTCTTGACCTGAAGAATTCGCGGATTATTTGACTTTAACAATATCAGAATCATATGAATCATATCGAATTCTTCAGGTAAAGTAATCCGCGAATTCTTCAGGTCAAAAGATTAGAGAAATCTCCATGTCAAATGAATCCCGAGTGGTGAAAATTCGTGAATCTATTAACCTGAAGAATTCGTGGATTCTCTTGACCTGAAGAATTCGCGGGTTATTCGACTTTAACAATATCAGAATCATATGAATCATACCGAATTCTTCAGGTAAAGTAATGCGCGAATTCTTTAGGTCAAAAAATACGCGAATTCTTTTGTTCAAATGAATCGCGAATACACTATGGGGAAAAAGTCCGTTTTTTTGGATAAACTCTAGTTTTACAGATAGAGCCCTGAAAATTATAATATATACTCCTTATGCACAAATAGAATTTCGGGTTTTTCCATTTTTTGAAAAAACCTTACGAGTGTAAAAACACCACCCACAGCCACCCACCCATCACCTCCCCATTATGGTCAACCCCCTAAAAATGTTCAGAATTCTTTTTTTTTATTAATAGAAAACCTATTTATTTAGAAAACAAATATAAGATAGGATAAGATAGTTATGAAAAAAAAAGTTTATTATCATCCACCTTAAGTCTCTGAGGAAAAAGCCAAAAAGTTAAAAATTTGGAGGTGTTTTTTTTTAAAGGGGCAAAAACGGGATAAAAGCAATGATAGCACTTGTTTCTTTATTATTTTGTTAATACATTTCTATAACAACCTTGCGTCGATCAGCGTAGATTTTTAACTAAAGCTTAACAGAACACAAACACTTTTGTTAGTTTTCGGCTAAAATAGACATACACAAGACATTAAATAACTGGACAATGCAAACAGTTACAACACAATTTGTTTTGAGAAGTATTTAAGTATACCTTGACGTAAATTTTCCATATTTTTGTTTATTTTTTAGCCCTCTAAACACTTTGCTCGTCGTTGGGAAACTTTGTAGTAAAATTAGCGCGTTTTTTCTTCGAGATGAGCACTTAATCGATAGACTTTGATCGGCTACAACAAATTATCGGTGGCGCGTAAAATTTTTTTATAAATTGTTCTAATAAGTTTAACCATTTTAGTATTAAAAAAAATATTTGTTTTTTAAATAAGTAACTTTTATTCTTCCGGCTTAACGTTGTATTGCGAACAACTTCAAAGATCTTGCAACTTAATCGAAAGTTATCAGATCCATAAAAACCAGGGACCGTAACAGTTATAAGTTTTATTGATAGAACTCGCTCTAAAAAACTTATTTCTGATTTGTATTTTTATTCCTCAAAAATAACAGTTATTTTTTTAGTTTTATTATTAAACTCATGATCATGATGAGTAAAAAAAAATTAAAAATCATCAATAACGATTATAATTAGACCAACAAACTTGTAACTGACACTATTTAAAAGGCAACCTTTCCGAAAAGCTATTACTCTTTGTTATCGGGCCGCAATTAACGGATGTAAAACCTGTAAAAGTTAAAAAAAAGTTTAATTTTTGGCGTTTTTTTGTTATAGCTAATTTTCATTTGATTAAAAAAAATACAAATAAAAATAAATTATTTTGAGCTTTCAGATCTAAAGCCCCTTTTGTTGTTACCAAGTTGGGGCCAAATATTTGCAAATTGAGTGCAATATGCAGGTGCATCTGTTGCCTATTAAATAGTGTCAGTTACAAGTTTGTTGGTCTAATGGTTTTCGAGATCTGTTAGGTTTTATAAAAGAAGTGCCGAAAATCTGGATTTTCGCGAATATTTTCGGAACGATTCTTTGGAATTTTTTTGAATTTGTTCAGCGTGATCAGCAACTCAAAACCAATCAAAAAAAATTGGTCTCAAGGTTTATCTTTTTTTGCTGTAAGCTAGTGTTATAGTTTAATTACACAGAAACACAAAATTAAACTTTGTGAAATTTCCACGAACCATTTCAAGTTTTCCATGATATTTGGGTGCTCCTGAGTAAAAATCCCATACACAATTTTTCCCATCACCTACAGATTCCGCGAATACAAAAAACCGATGTTTGCCGACATTTTGAATTACGTGGCATATATAATTGGACTTACCTTTATTATTTTCGCTAGGACCTACTCTCAATACATCACGGTACTACTAAAAAATAGTCCCCATCGTAAACCATTAACCATGTCTTTGGAATTCGACGCCAAAGTTAAAAATCCCCAAATTTTAGAGATTTCTCTGATGGAAACAAAAATCTGAGAATTAAATCTTAAAATGAACTAATTTCAATTATTATATCAATTGTTCATTGTATGCCTTAATTTCGGTTTAAAGCGTTTTCAGGAGGATATTTTATTGGATTTCCTATACCAATGTCAAAAATATATCAAAATATCAGAACATCGATTTTTTTGCGAAAAAAATAACTTTTTTTATCGTGATATTTTTTTGATTAATTATCAGGTATCATTGATTTTTTTTGCACATTTTTCTTATAATTTTAAGCGGTCACACTTTTAATCTTAATAAATATGTAAAAGATGAGCGCCGCTAAAATTTATTTTTCGGCAAGTGAAATGGATCTATTAAAAAATATAATTTAAGATCGTATGTGGGTTAAGGGAGGACATCTAGGTAACTGGGGAAAAAAAAACGGATTTTCTGGATTTTTTTTGGCCAAATGAAGAAGCCAATCGAAAATTTGTAAACTACGTTTTATTATATTAGGTCCGAAGTACAAAATAAAATTTTTTTCGAATAAATCGAAAAGAAAATGGCGGCTGTGCAGCATATCTTCGTAGGCCCTTTTTTGTTGAAAGGGGTCCATGGCCGGAAACCTAACGTCCTTAATTTTTGATCTAAAAAAAAAAAAAATTTGGTTGGTTTCTATACATCAACAGCTATTGACAGACGTAGGATTTTTTCGATATATTGATTTTTTGCAAAATGGAGAGTGATTGAAAAAATAGTAGCATTTTTTCGAATAAAAAAAGTCACAAAATTGTTAATAAAAAAAAATTAAGCAAAATAAAAAAAATCCTACGTCTGTCGATAGACGTATTTATTTTGAATATACTGTCAAAAATTGAGATCGATCGGTTAAGATTTGTTCGAGTTATGTGTCCGGCCGCGTTTAAAGTTTTAAGGTGCCCGGGATATACATGTGAGTCATCGCCGCAGAATGGAAAATTTCGACACTTAGACACTTTTGCCGGTCTCTATCTTTTGGTATGTTATTTTTAAGACCCTAAAGCATTTTTTTAACAAAAAAAAAATTTTCGATTTTTTAAAAATTCTACCTAGATGTCCCTCCTTAATGTTTAGTGGTTATTGCTTATGCAGCTTAAAATTAAGAAAATATCTGATATATACATATTTTTTTCTGATATATATATATATGATGGGCGTTGATGCACTACGAGCAGTAGTAGGTTTTCAAGTGTAGGTAAATTAAGCAATAGTAATCTACTCTGGTAGGAAGGTAGCCTTACGTTTTGATCCCAGTTCAAACTACGAAGGGCAAAAAAAAGAATTTTTTTTGCACCGACTTAATACGGTCGATGTGCACTTGATATTGTGGACTCCAAACAGAAGAACAATATTCCAAAATAGGACGGACAAGGGAGGTAAATAATAATCTGGTTGTATAAGGGTCATCAAATTCTTTTGACCAACGCTTTATAAACCCAAAAACACTCATAGCTTTGGTAATAGTCTAGAAGAGCGGCCTGAGCACCAAAAACCGCGAAAAAATTACCCTCGATGGACCACGATTTCTTAGGAATTTACGTGCAGAAGATTATTTGCGGAAATGCATTGTTCTCTTGTAATTGCATTTCGCAGGTAGTACCCGAGGAGTTTTTAATCGGAGTGACTGATTCTATCGGCTGCAGAGAGAATATAAACACTAAGGGCCGGTTTCTCGAGTGCCGGCTAACATTTCTCGTACAGATAAAGTCCCTGCTAAGGGATTTTGGCTTTCTCGAGCATCAATGTGAGAGCTAACTTTGTCAGGGACTCGGACTCCCTGTTCAGCGTTTTCCGCTCGATAAAACGACAGCTGATTTCCCAAAGCAAACTAAGAGAAAGAAACGAAATTACAACAGACTTTGCCTTTGACTTACATATGTAAGTCCATTCCAGGCTCCTGGCAAATGCGGCGGCGCTCCGCTGTTGTTTTAAGCCTCCTTACAATGATTTGTGTTTTAAGAAAATTTGAAAGTCTTCTGCGAATGAGTATCTTCTTAAAATAAGTTTGCTATTAGGTGTTGGAGCAATATGATGGTACTTTTGAGAATGTAAAATGGTCTTAGCGTGGAAGTAACGTGTCGCTAAATATTCTGCTGGAGGTCCCATGACGAAACTTTCAGGAGCCAACAAGAATTATGTATTATACTATTATTTATATTATACTATATACTATACTATATATTATATTATTATACTATTTTTTATAAAGATTAAAAATGGCGATTTGCAGAAAACCGCGAATATATGATGGACGTTGATGCACTACGAGAAGTACAAACAAGTGGCCCAACGACACCAAGCACGTGCTTGTTACGCGCGGGGCCCTTTTGTAAATTTGGGCAAAAATGCGAGTTCGCGAGGAAGAATACATAAAACCAATAAAGACGGGACAAATAATGAAAAAAACATGCAGTTAGGAGTGAAGCAAATGAGTTAAAATGTTAGTTTTTAATACTGGGATAGAAGTTGATGTGCAAATTAAATGATAAAGAACGTTATAGTTATTACATAGAACGCGAAAGGGCTCGTGCAGACCAAAATTTGATGTACATCGAGGTAAATTAAGAGGATGATAATTACGTGTTAGTCTAACGGGAACATTAAAAGTTAGGCGGCTAACAAGTTCTACAGAATCAATATCACCTCTTATAAGATTATGCATAAAAATAGTACCAAGCATTTTTCTACGATTTGCAAGTTTCGGTAAATTAAGCAATAATAATCTACTCTGGTAGGAAGGTAGCCTTACGTTTTGATCCCAGTTCAAACTACGAAGGGCAAAAAGGAGAAATTTTTTTTGTACCGACTCTATACGGTCAATGTGGACTTGGTATTGTGGGCTCCAAACCGAAGAACAATATTCCAATATAGGACGGACAAGGGAGGTAAATAATAATTTGGTTATATAAGGGTCATCAAATTCTTTTGACCAACGCTTTATAAACCCAAGAACACTCATTGCTTTATTGACTGTCGACATTATGTGGCAGTCAAATTTAAGCTTCGGGTCCAGAAGAACGCCTAAATCATTTACTGAATATATACGGTCAAGTGGCAAATTCTGAAGCGAATAACTTATAAAGGTAGGGGTAACCCTATAAAAGGTCATTACGTTGCATTTTAGGCAGTTCAAATTTAAGAGGTTATACTCACACCATACTTGAAAATGATCAATGTCTGATTGTAAGCCAAAACCAGACTCTATATTATTATATGTCAAACAAAGCTTAACATCATCAGCATACATTAGTACACGAGAATGTGTTACAATAGAGGGAAGATCGTTAATAAACAAAGTGAACAGCAAAGGGCCCAAATGACTACCCTGAGGTACTCCAGATGTCACATGGATCGTTTTTGAAACAGCGTTCTTAAATATAACCCTCTGAGTCCTCCCATTCAAATAGCTTGAAATCCAAGTTAATAGATTACATGGAAACCCAAGCAAATCTAATTTAAATAAAAGAAGAGAGTGGTTAACAGAGTCAAAGGCTTTACTGAAATCTGTATATACAACGTCAGTCTGCATTTTATTGTTAAATCCATTTATTACAATTGATGACAATTCAAGTAGGTTGGTGGTAGTCGATCTTCGCTTAACAAAACCGTGCTGACACGGTGATATTAGCGAGGAACATAAATGTTGCAAATGAGAAGTGATAATACGTTCAAAGGCTTTTGGAATAGCCGACAATTTAGAAATACCTCTATAATTCTGGGCATCCGCCTTCGCACCCTTTTTGTGAAGTGGAATAATAAAAGAATCCTTCCAGATAGTTGAAAAAACTGATGATGAAATAGACAATTGAAAAAGTTTAAGAATAGGTTTGCAGATGGTTGATGCACAAAACTTAAGCACACACCCTGGAAGTCCATCAGGACCGGGAGAATAAGTTGGCGTTGTTGATGTTAAATCTCTTAAGAGAGAACTTTCGGTAATTATAGGGGAAAAAATACAATTTGCCCTATTTAAGGGATTACGGTAATTTGATTCTGACCATGAAGAAGAGCTATAAGTAGTTTGGAAAAAGTCAGAGAATAAATCAGCAATTTCAGAGTCAGTCGATGCCTCCATTGAATTAAATCGAACCGATGAAGGCAAAGCTGATGACTTACGCTTTGCGTTGACAAAGTTATAAAACTGCTTCGGGTCATTTGAAAATTCAAATTTACAGCGATCTAAATACATAGAATAGCAATGACTGTTAAGAACGTTAAAATCAGATCGAGCCACCACATATTTCGAAAAATCGGATGGCCAATGAATGAAATATTTTTTTTTTAAGTTTGGACTATATTTTGCACTGGAACCATAATTTTTGGGTATTTATACCCGTTACTCGTAGAGTAAAAGGGTATATTGTATTCGTGCAAAAGTATGTAACAGCTAGAAGGAAGCGTTTCCGACCCCATAAAGTATATATATTCTTGATCAAGGTCACTAGCCGAGTCGATCTAGCCATGTCTGTCTGTCCGTCTGTATGAACGCTGAGATCTCGAAAACTATAAAAGCTAGAGGATTGGTACTTTGCATGCAGATTCTTGGAGTTCCTACGCAGCGCAAGTTTGTTTCAAGAAGGTGCCACGCCCCCTCTAACGCCCACAATCGCTTATATACGATTTTAAAAATTTAAATTTTTCGGAAAAGTAAAAATGCAGTTTTGTTGTGTTTATCAATACCTATCGAAATGTAGAAGAAATTTTTCAAATCGGACCATTCGTTAAAAAGTTATGCGTGATCAAAGTTTATATCTCCATCGCCCTCGCACTCCCTTTAGCCGAGTGACGGGTATTAGATAGTCGGGACACCAACCCGACGTAATTTAAAGGTATAAATAAATTAAACAAAAAAATAGCATCGCCATATATTCGCTTCTGTCAAATGGATTTTTTTTCTAACTTTTTTAAAAATCCCATTTAAATGGTGTGATATTGCCATAAAAATTAGATATCGTTTTGAGACTATGAAGAAAATCTCGATACGTTTCACAAAGAATCACTCATATACCCAAATAGCTGATAGAATAATCGAAGCATGCCATTTATTTCGATTTACAGCTCAATTCTGATTCAATTAAGAGGTGTAACGCAAATACAACTGAATGTCCGGAAAAATTTTCGGAATGTTGGATTCAGAAAGTGGATTTAAAATATTCTTAGTGTGCGTTGTTCGTGTTAGATTCTTTGGTTTTGTTAGTGTATTATTTCGTTTGCTCTGCTGCGAAACAGGCTCAAAATCGCATCTGTATGACACCACGTAACAAGGCCCTGTGGGCTAGGGGTGTAGTCGCTCAACTGCGGATATTGTCGGACCGAGTTCAACTCCGAATGAAAACAAAATTTTTTTAGGTTTTTTTTTTTTTAAACATTGCTAATTCAATGCTTTTTACATAAAATTAACATGTTAGATAAATTCATTGGAATTTTTCTGTACAAACATTGCAAGGAGTCTACCTCTCCAGATAAACGTAAAAGTACCAATAATCTAAATATTCTTAGCCATAAATAAAAACATTTCTGGGGATATTTGAATGCGTAGACAGAAAAACTTGAATCTATTTGCCTAATTTTTAAAAATAAATTCAAACAATTTTTTTATATTTATTTCACTTTGTTTTTTTTTTTAAATTTTTAGCTGTAAACAAATAAAAGTTTGTTTTTAAAATGGTATTTTGTTTGTTTTTTACATTTTTTTTAGTTGTTTTTTAAATTTTTATACCCGTTACTCGTAGAATAAAAGCGTCTATTGTATTCGTGCAAAAGTATGTAACAGCTAGAAGGAAGCATTTCCGACCCTATAAAGTATATATATTCTTGATCAGGGTCACTAGCCGAGTCGATGTAGCCATGTCTGTCTATCCGTATGAACGCTGAGATCTCGGAAACTACAAAAGCTATATTCTTGGGCTTCCTACGCAGCGCAAGTTTATTTCAGCCGAGCGTCACGACCCCTCTAACGCCCACAATCGCCCACTAACGATTTTAAAATGTGTCTGTCGCCCACACCATTAAAAATTTCCGAGAAGTACAATTGCAATTTTTTATGTATATTTAGACCTATCGAAATGTAGAATACATTTTTCAAATCGGACCATTCATTAAAAAGTTAAACGCAATCAAAAATATTTTTTATATCCATCTTCCTCGAACTCCCTCCAGCCGAGTGACGGGTATTAGATAGTCGGGACACCAACCCGACTATACCGTTCTCTCTTGTTTTTTTGTTTGTTTTAAAATTTTTTTTTTTATTTTTTTTGTTTGTTTTTTTTAAATTTTTGTTAGTTTTTTTTGTTTGAATTTATTTTTAAAAATTAGGCAAATAGATTCAAGTTTTTCTGGTATTTTAGGCACGAGAATATCGAAATGTAGTAGCATTTATTTTTAAAAATTAGGCAAATAGATTCAAGTTTTTTTGGTATTTTAGGCACGAGAATATCGAAATGTAGTAGCATTTATTGTCGAATGCTCGTCTCTCCCACCTCTAGAACCACTTGAAAATATATGGGAAAAATGTAACATATACCAAAAAATGTCAAAATGCTACTTTCAGCTCTAGTGAGGAAACGGCATTATCCAAACAAATCCCAGTAAATGTATATACAGCTGTGAAAAAAATAATAGCACCACTAACAAACAAAATTTTAACTAGTCAATCTACTCACAATTTTGAACTTTTTTAATTTTTCAAAACGGGTTTTAAATAGTAAAACTAAACATAATTTGAATATGAAAAAACATGTTAGCTTTAAAAAGGTTTTTGACTTATTTAAGAAAATCTATGCAAACCACTTCGCTTTAAATAAAATAAAAGGTAGAAAAATGACAAATGGGTAACTTGATCTTTAGTTGGTGGTAGCTAACAATTCTAAATATCCTTTGCGATTTTTGGATATAATGACTTACTATCGCCTAAACAAGTCAAGACCCTACCTATAAAGGAATTGGGGCCCAAAACTCATTATATATTTGCAAATTTATTCGGAAATGATTTAAGACGTTTTAGATTAACTGTATAAACTGTCTTAAAAAAAAAAGTCGAAGATTTTTGGTTGTGTTATGGTCAAGCGAGTACACAAGTCTATTTACATTGCTTACTGAGTACTTTCAAACTATTTCTTTGCTATCCTGACGGTGATCCTGGCCGGATTTTATTGCTCGAAGGTTCATTTAAGAAGTATTTTGTATTTAGTTTGAGGTACGAATTATAATTATAATTATAATAATTATTACCGTATCACTATTTACATCATAGAATGATTTATGATCGACGTATCCATCCGTATTGATCTTACTTCAATAACGAAAAACAGGTCTATGATAATACTAGGTCCATGCACAATAAATGATTGTTTTGGTACCATTTTTTTGGTTAATTTTGGTGTTTAGAAGACACTTGACTTATAAAAAGGATCTCTTCATACCCGACATAACTTTGCCTTCACAAATTCTCATAAGTTTGCGGAAATTCATTTATGCCCTTATGCCCTTGTAAATATGTTTCACATTTAGGATCGAATATTTTTCTTTTCCGACTTGAAAAATTTTCCACATGTCCTTGTATTGCCAAATGGTAATCAATTTGATGTCTGGATTCAGGAAAAGTTAGTTTTAGTCAAATCTTATAAAATATACCCTTCATACCCAAGAATATCAGCGAATGGTAACGTTTGACTTAAAGAAACGGAAATGGTGCTATTATTTTTTTCGGCCTTTTTTTGACTTTTTTTCTTAAAATCTGAAAAAAGTATATGTAGACAATAATTTTGATCTCCGTATAAATTTTTTCAAATAGGTGAACTAATCAATATAATAATATAATAATGCTAATCAATATAATAAAAAAACACTTCTTATATAAAAATACCCGTTCTCCACATATTTGTTTAAAACTAAGATCCTGTGACGAAGTGGTGCTATTATTTATTTCGTAACTGTACCCTTTTTATGTCGTGGAATAAGCCCATTACTAGGGCATTTGAGTTCTGTTCTCTTATGTAAATTGGTGGGGTCCTTGTCTCCTTTGGGCCGACATCCGACAAAAGGTGCACCTGGTTGTTCGCTGCCTTCACTAGGGCAGTATATTTTCCAACTGTAAGCTGTAAGTCGAGCTCCATGAAGTGGGATATAGGCTGAGTAGAGCGGGAGAACCAGATTTTTTCCATTGTTGTCAACAGTGACCTAATTTCGATACAGCGATTTGTCTATTGTAAACGTGCCGCCGTGTTTTTTTTATTAAACTTAAAATATTTTTATGTAAGTTTAAAGACAAAATTAAAAAAAAAAACAAGACAGAACGCTATGGTCGGGTGCCCCGACTATTAGATACCCGTTACTCAGCTAAAGGGAGTGCGCGGGAGATGGAGATCGCTTTTAACTTTTTAACGAATGGTCGGATTTGAAAAATTTTTCTACATTTCCATAGGTATTTACATTTCCATAAACACAATAAAAATGCTTTTTACTTTTCCGAAATCTTTAAAGGTGTGGGCGCCAGACACCTTTCTAGAAATGGCTTAAGGCGATTGTGGACGTTAGAGGGGGCGTGACCCTCAGCTGAAATAAACTTGCGCTGCGTAGGAACTCCAACAATGCCAATCTTCTAGCTTTTATAGTTCCCGAGATCTCAGCGTTCATACAGACGGACAGACAGACATGGCTGGTTCGACTCGGCTAGTGATCCTGATCAAAAAAACAGTGAATCCCATTAATATTCGTTTTTTTATTTTCAACTTCAAACGTGAATAAAATTTTGAAACTAATAAAACCAAAAATTTTAAAAATACAGAAATAACGGTTATTTTATTACCTTTTCATAGATATATATATGTTAATACTTTTTTGAACATTTGAAATGCTAACCATTATTGTCTATCGTGTTCTTTAAATATTTTGGCATACTTTGAAATTTTGTTAAAAAAAAGGATAAAGTCAAAAAAGTTAACAAAGGTACAAAAAATTGTAATGCTAAACCATTCGCCTACCACTATAAATCCGTTTCAGCACAATCCTTTCATCCCGCCACCAAAAATGGGCAGGTAGAAAAGCAAAATATGCCCAAAATATGGGAAAAAAAAATTTCAAAGTATGCCAAAATATTTAAAGAACACGATAGACAATAATGGCTAGCATTAGTTAATTTCCTTAACAAATTTTGTGATTTTTAGTACAAAAACGAAAAACCGATATTAATGTACCCCAATTTTCGGCTTTTTTTGTTTATTCATGTTTCTCCTTTAAATTAAAAAAAAGTATTAACATATATATATCTATGAAAAGGAAATAAAATAAGCTTTATTTCAGCATTTTTAAAATTTTTGGTTTTATTAGTTTCAAACCTTTTATTCACGTTTGAAGTTGAAAAAAAAAAACCGAATATTAATGGGATTCACTGTACATATGTATATACTTTATAGGGTCGGAAACGCTTACTTCTCCCTGTTACAATATGTACTTTTGGACGAATACAATATACCCTTTTACTCTACGAGTAACGGGTATAAAAATTAGCATAAAATCCAGCTATTCTTTACAGTAACAGATTTTATAACCCCGTAAAGCAGGGGTGCTCAGCCCATATGCACGCGGTGCACATTTATTTTTGTAAAGTCACAAAGCATGTCGCCTTCCTAACATTGAGCACACTTCGATTCTTCTTAGTGTCGCTGTCCGTAATACATACATATGTAGATGCGAGCGAGCCAACCATTGAACTTTTTTTTTCGTCTTAACTCACAATGCAAATTGTTGTTGGCTTTTTCATGACTGGGCGTGTGTCGTTGCTCGCGTGCGTGTGATTTTATTTTAATTGTGTTTGTAAATGCACCGTCGTAAATCAAGGATTGCCAACAGAAGAAGCGCCGTAGGCCCGTGGGCTTGCCCTCCGACAAGTTTTGCAAAGCAAATCTCACACAAACACTGGCTACCACTGCCGTAAAGCTAACAATCAATCAAGTCCTAACGACTTAATTTCGTAGGACGCAAAAAGCGCTTTTGTACAACTAATACAAACCCGATGTCACGGCCACAATTAAAAAAATCACGATGCATCGTGATTTTTCATTGCAGTCCATATTTATGCATCACACAAGTACTTATGTATATATGTACATAAATATACCGCAGGCTGGTGTCTCTTCCAAAATTATTGAGAATTAATTTAACTGAAATTAAAAATTGTATTTTCTTAACATTAGCTCAAAAGGTTTACATGCAAAATCATAGCTACGCATACATATATACATATGTATGTACATTGTACATACGTACGATGTATGTACATACATATTTAAGAAAATTGAAATGTGAAAGTATAATTCAAGGCTGCCACAATTCAAATACACGTACTTATTTATTTGACTATTTTTAACATTAAGAACTTGACTTTTTTATTTATTTATTTAATTAAATGAGAGAACTAGGGATGTCAAAAAAGTATGAAAATATCAACATATCGATATTTTTTGCAAAAAAAATATATTTATATCGTGATATTTTTTTAGCCAAATATCACAATATCGATATTTTATTTTTCGATATTATTTGATATTTGCATATCTTTCTCTCATCTTTGTCACTCATCTGTGCACAAAAAAATGAAGCGTGTTAAAATTTATTTCGGTGAAATTAATAAAACCAAACTAACAGAGTGCAGACTTTGTTTGAAAACTATTAAAACAAGTGGAAATTCATCAAATATGTTATCCCACTTGAAAAACAAACACTTTTATGTGTGAAACTAATAAAATAAGAATTTTAACAAAACGTATTATTTTGTTTATACTCTTCTAGTGCTATTACTTTAATTTTAGGGAAAAAGTCTTGTTTCTTTGTTGTTAGCTTATTTATAGGGTCTTCCCACAGAGCTCCATCCACCATCTACCATCCGTTGAACGGATGGTCCGTAAGGTTTTGCCGTTCCGAAAATTTCCCAGTTAGTCCGCCATCCAATTTCGACGGACTTTGACGGGCTCTTTTATGCGATAGTTAGGCGATGTTTTTTCGGTGCAACTCTTAATTCTTCTTCTTGACTGTGAAAAATGGAATGTTGACTACGAGAACAAATCAAATCAATGGCGGGAAAAACTTAAATAATGCTCAAGTTCATTGTTTTTTGGCTATTGTTGAATTATTTGTAGTTTGTTATGAGCGGAAAAGCATTCGCCAACAAGTTGCTATGTGTGGGCCAAAATTTAAGCTGTTCTGCAAACGAAAACATCAATGTTTGCAGCGAAGTCTCAGAATATGTTCTGCAATTCGTAAATACTAACAAATATTAATAAAAAGTGTACTCTGTACTCCTATAAAGCTCCAAAGTTGCTTTAAATTACCAAAACAGCACAAATTTGGTTTTGTTTACAAATTTTACACATTAATATTGGCTAGACAGAGGCGTAGTAAGAGCGGAGTGTGGGGTACGGGAGGTTAGGCTCTCCCCCAGTCAGCAATATGTATGCATAATCGTTATAGAATGTGTTATAAAAGCTCAGATATGTTTTAAACTATTATCTTATGCAATTTATTACATTATTTTACAATAAGTTTAGGAAAACGCAATTTTACGCCAGTTTTGCCGAGTTAAAATCCCCCTTCGTCAATGTTGAGTTGAGCAACTGCTCTTAAGTCAGCTGTTATCGGATGGTAGATGGTGGATGAAGTTCTGTGGGAACACGAGTTTCACATTCGTCAAAAATCCCAACCGTTTCAAAATTTTGAAATTCAACTGAAAAAAAAATATATCAAAAGTATCTGATATATCGATGTTTTTTTGGCGATATATTAAATATCATATTGATATTTTTCTTAAGAAAAATATATCAGCGATACGATATTTTAAAAATATTTGACATCCCTAGAGAGCACCAGCGTGACCTCACCGATTACACCAGTTTACAAAATAAAATCGACCTCTTCCTCATCGAAGACAAGCTTAATTTTCCGGTTAAGTACATCTCCCTGATTAAGAAATGGGCACTTAAAATTTTTTGTATGGTGTCAATTTTATTTTAAGTGTATAAAAGTTTTTTGTTACTTTTTATTTTCTATCTTGAGTTTTGATAACTTGATTTGGGTCATATTATACTCAATTTACAGGTAATAGAATGTTCTTTAACTTTCCTATACACAGCATTGAGTTCCAGTCATTAGTTTAGAAGCTGCACGTAGTCAAAATTTAAGCTGTTCTGCAAACGAAAATATCAATGTATGCACCGAAGTCTCAGAATATGTTCTGTAATTCGTAAATACTATCTTATATTAATTAAAAGTGTACTATGCACTCCTATAAAGTTCTAAAGTTGCTATTAATTACCAAAACAGCAAAAATTTGACTTTGTTTACATATGTGCCATATTAATATTGGCTAGACAGAGGCGTAGTAGGAGCGGAGTGTAGGGTACGGGAGGTTAGGCTCTCCCCCAGTCAGCAATATGTATGCATAGTGTATGCAAAGGATATATTATAAAAGCTCAGATATGTTTTAAAATATTATCTTACGCTATTTATTATATTATTCTACAATAAGTTTAGGAGAACGCAATGTTACGTCAGTTTTGCCGAGTTAAAATCCCCCTGCGTCAATGTTGAGTTGAGCAACTGCTCTTCAAGTCAGCTGTTATTGGATGCGGATGTGGATGGAAACTGTATGGGAACACGAATTTCACATTTGTCAAAAATCCCAACCGTTTCACACGGATGGACGCTATGGGAAGAGGGAATAAGAGTTTCACTTGTCAAAAAATATTATTCTTTGTAGTGTGACCGAAGTTTTCAGAGTTCACCCGCAATGCATGGTGAACTGGTCTGGCGAATGGACTTATTGTAAACCAGTTGGGTTCACTTCCTTTTCATTTGCGAGCGAGACCGGTTGCGTTTTTACATCGTACAGTAAAAAGTTTTGTTCTTTATTTTTTGTGAGAGCTTTAAAGGCTAAAAAAAAAAGTGATTAACAAAAGTAAACAGTGTTTTTAAACGCTAAAGACCAAGAGTCTTTGGATTTCTCGGCAGTTTGTTACAAAGTGGGATATTTCCCCCGTTTTTTTTCTGGTGAGTGGTAAATTTTGGCGGCAGGCTGGTAAAGCCAGCGAAAAGTATGGCGGATACCGGTAACTCGGTGTCTGCCAATGCAAGACCCCCCGACAGAACTATCAAAAACAACAAGAGACCTTTCGGTTTCAACAATTTAAACAAAGATGAGCTTTTAGTAATTATGAGAAAGTCCGAAAATCTTATTAAAAAACCACGCAAGGGTGACATCAAACCCATGCAGGGTAACGGTAAAGCAGAACACATAGACACAAGAGAAGAAGAAATGGACGCCACACATACAGACACGACAATTATGGCGGGTTATACAGGTGACGAAAACAGTGCAAAAGAAACAAGTGAAAATGCGACCGTTTCAGATGGTTGCCAGAACAACATCAATACAACCCTAGAAAGTACCAACTGCCCAGTGGACCAAAAAACTAGTGCAAACAAAGAATACTTGATAAATAAAGGTCATTCTAATGAAATTTCAGTGCAAAAAAAAGCTGAACGTCCCAAATGTTTTTATGGAGAACATCATGTGGGGGTAGCAGCGGTGCTTGTGTCCACAAAGGACTGTGCTCTCTTTGAAAATACAAGAGCCAAATGTGGTTTGTTTCTCTTTGAAAAAATTAGACACCTAAAGATTGATGGTTTCAAAGAAATAGTTTCACTTTCTCCAAAATTATACAAAATTTATTTTAACAAATCTAAGGGTGCAAACGATTTTGTGAACAATGAGGAACTAAAGAAGATGAATATAGTTGCGTTTATACCAAGGAATTTTGTTGAGTCATTAGGAATCATCAAGGGTATTCCCACTGGTTTTTCTGACGGTGAAATTTTGGAGAATATAGACTCCTCCATTAAAATAAACTTTATTGAACGACTTCTTAGGCGCGATAGATCCACAAACCTAGATAGAGCTACAATCCTGAAGCTAATACCTACGGACACTGTAAAAATAAGCTTTGATGGGACTTTTTGGCGTTTGCTCATTAAAAGTCAGCCACTACATTCCCAAAGTGCGGCAGTGCTACAATTGTGGGCGACTGGGACACACTTCGGAAAGATGCAGGTCGATAGGACGCTGCAACAAGTGTGGGGTCCAAGATTGTAAGGGAACGTGCTCAATTTTGAAGTGCATTTTATGCAACGCCAAAGACCATTCTGCTAGGGACAGACGAAACTGTCCAGTCTGGGAGAAGGAAACGGATATCACTAAGATCATGACAATTAAAAAAATAGCCAGAAAAGAGGTTTTGAGTTCTTTTTCAGTACAACAAAACTATTCCCAGTTGGAAAATTACGACACAAATTTCCCAGCCTTAAACAAGAAAGACGAAAACATTCAAAACAAAGATTTAAAAGTCAACGAGGTCTTAAAAAAACACAGTTACGCCAGCCGATTAGTACAGAGACCTGTAGCTCCTTACCAGAAGCCCCATTTCCAGTTAGAACCCTACACAAACGATTCAAGTGATCATGTACCAGTGTTCCCCAACATAACTACCAATGACAAAATCTATCAAATTATTAAGTTGTTGTCTCAAATTGGCAACATAAATTCGGAGATGTCAATCTCCACACAGGACAACGACAATACAACAGAAAGGGCAAAAAAAAACTTTATGGAAAGGAGAAAGCCGGTAGACACAATAGAAAGACAATCACTTGAAAAGTCGAAATGACTTTAAAGATTCTACAGCACAATATACAATCAATCAAAAACAACAAAAACGATTTAGAATTCTTTCTAAATGACCAAAACATTAGTGTAGCATTATTACAAGAAGTTTTTTCACACGATTTATCTTTTAGAAAAATAGCTAACTTTAAACTTTTAGAAAAACACAGAGAAGATGGCTGCGGAGGGGTAGCCGTAGCTTTTAAAAATGACCTAATGTAAAAAGATTCTGTCATGAACCAAACCGTGACATTATCATTGTAAACATTTCAAAACAAAATCTAAACATTAAACTAGCCTCATTATATTTAGAACCACAGATAACCTTATCCGTATTTAAAGATGAGATTAACAATCTTATAGAAAAACTTGATTCTTTTCAAAATGTCATCATATCTGGCGATTTTAATGCAAGATCTAGTGAACTTTTGGATCGAGTTAACAGCAGCAAAGGCTCCTTTCTGGCGCAGGCAATGCTAAGCGCCGGATACAAGCTGGAAAATACCAGGGGTCCCACGTTTAGGAGAAACATTGACTCGGAAGAGGGAATAGTCCTCGATCTAACCTTTGTTAAGGGAATTAAAATAGCCGAATGGAAATGTGACACCTTTTTTCTGGGGGGCAGTCACCATCACCCAATCACCTTCACAGTAAACGAAAATCTTAGTAGACCAAACCTCTTTCTAGCCAAAAAAAGGCTAGGTAAAAACTTAGGGAAAATAGAAATTAGTGGCAACCTAGAAAATCTTACAAAAAACATGAAGGATAAAATCAAGGCAGCCACCTATAAGATTGGGACAAACAAAGGTCCCAAGTATTGGTGGAATGATGACTTAAGCAACTTATTCAACGAGTTTTGCGAAAGTCAAAAAAAGCAGGCACCTCTCCGACATATCACAACTATGTGGAGGCGGTAAACTGCAAAAGCAAATGGAAAAAAGCCGTGAAAATTGCGAAAAAAACAAGTTTCCTGAGAAGAATAAACGAGCTCAACACAAAACCCAATACAACAGCAGCGTGGCGTCTCCTAAAGAGCCTAAAAAACTGTCAAGAAGAAAGCCCTGGCAAATTTGATCCAGAAAAGTCCAGTGAATTCTTGGATTTTTTAAGGAATCAGATCCAACAGAAAGTATGGCAGTAGATGAAAGTCTAGTTGCCACAAAGAACAATGAAAACCCTTGTTTTAGATTGGAGGATCTAGAAATGGTTCTGAGCCAAAACAAAAAAACAGCTGGTGGAATTGACAGGATAACATACGAAATGTTAAATTCCTTGAGCTATACTGCCAAAAATGAGTTAGTATCTATCTACAACTCCAAGGTAGCCAGGTGTGATTTTCCGTCAGAATGGAGGCAAATCAAAATTGTCCCCATTCCCAAGAAAAACAAGAGAGAACGCTATAGTCGGGTTGGTGTCCCGACTATATAATACCCGTCACTCGGATAAAGGGAGTGCGAGGGAGATGGAGATATAAACTTTGAACAGGCTTAACTTTTTAACGAATGGTCCGATTTGAAAAATTCTACATTTCGATAGGTATAACTAAACACAACAAAACTGCATTTTTACTTTTCCGAAATATGTAAATTTTGTAAAATTGTTATAAGCGATTGTGGGCGTTAGAGGGGGCGTGGCACCTTTTTGAAATAAACTTGCGCTGCGTAGGAACTGCTAGAATCTGCATGCAAAATGCCAATCTTCTAGCTTTTATAGTTTCCGAAATCTCAGCGTTCATACAGACAGACAGACGGACAGACGGACAGACGGAGAGACGGACAGACGGACAGACGGACATGGCTAGATCGACTCGGCTAGTGATCCTGATCAAGAATATATATACTTTATGGGGTCGGAAACGCTTCCTTCTAGCTGTTACATACTTTTGCACGAATACAATATACCCTTTTACTCTACGAGTAACGGGTATAACAAAGACCTGAACAATGTGCAAAATTTCAGACCCATCTCTCTTATTTCAGTCCTGGCCAAAACGGTAAATGCCATGATCAAAAGCAGACTAGAAAATTTATTAAAGACCACGAAATACTACCATACAGATCATACGCATACCAGAAGGGCAAGTCTGCAGCAATGTGTATAAATGACGTCATAAATGTTATAGCCGCGAAAAAAAAACTACGCAAAAACGTAATTGTAGCGGTAGTGGATCTATCGAATGCGTACAACTGTGTCAATCTAAACTCGCTAAAGATCATAATGGAAAGTGAATCTTTTCCAAAAATGTACACAGACTGGATTTTGAGCTGTATGGCTAGCAGGGAATTAAAACTTGGGAAGGCAGTTCAGGTGGTGAATGGTGGGATACCTCAAGGATCCTGCCTATCACCTGTCCTTTTCAATGTTTACACTAAAAGGCTCCATCAGATCAGTGATAGGAAAACGCACGTAATGCAATTTGCAGATGACTTTGTCATCATCTCCTCTGGTCATGATTTCAATACAATAATAAACAACTTGCAAACAAAACTGAATGACTTCAATTTGCTATGCAAGGATCTCGGTTTTGCCTTTAATCCGGCCAAATCGACGGTTGTTAACATAGGCAAAGGTAACACAAAAGAAGCAAACATAATCATTGAAAATGTCGCGATGCCAAATCAAAAAAAAGTCAACTTTCTAGGTCGCATCCTAAGCGCAAATATGTCCTGTACAGATCAGATAAAAAAAATTAAAACAGAAACCAAAGTCAGTGGGAAAATTCTACAATTTGCAACTACTATTAAATCTGGCCTAAAGCCCAAAGTAAGCACTAACATCTTCAAGTCCTTTGTGAGGTCCAAGCAAGAATATGCCATAACCAGCCTAGCTGATATGGGCAGTGGGGCAAGCAAGAACTTTGAAATTGCGCAGGCCAAGGCCCTGAGAAGGTGTGTAGGTGTTCCACCGGGCACCAGCAAACACGAAATTTTCGTGTTGGCTGGTGTAATGCCGCCTGTTTTCAGAGCCAAATGGCTCACCGCCAAAGAGCTTTTCAAAGTGAAAGCGATGAACCCATCTCTCTTTAGTCAACTCAAAAATTCACCAGCAGAAACAAGCTACACAAGCACAATAAGGGATTTTAGGTTTTTCTTTGACAATACTAAAACTTTGTATCAAACAAGATTAGCATCCAAGACAAACTACTGGCAAAAAGTAAGGTGGACTACTCGACTGAGGAAGCAAATGCAATATATAGTGAAGAAATAAACAGATACTTGGATAAGGGATGGAGCATCATATCCACCGATGCATTCATAAACACAGAGGCTATAGGAATAGGAATCATGGAATTACCCAGCCACAAGTCACACAAATTTAAAATAAACGCATCTCTCTCATCTGTAGGAGCGGAGCTAGCTGGTATCAAAATGGCATGCACTAAATGCCAAAGCAAAAGCAATGATATTCTGTGATAGCCTAGGAGCAATTAGTTTAGTTAAAAACAAAAAATCTGACTCGTACTTAGTACACGAAATACACAATATAATTGAAAAATCAGACGTACAAAAACTTGACGTAATTTGGATACCAGGGCACAAGGGTATTCCGTTAAACGAAAAGACTGATAGGCTAGCTAAGGTAGCTGTTAGGGAAGGAGACGTGGTAGATATAAAACTAAGTACCAAAGAAGCTCTGAGGGAAATTAAAAAGAAAATAGAGGAACAATGGAACGAGGATTACAAGATAAAATGCACAAACAAAGGAACAAATCTTATAAACGTCTTTCCTAAAATATTAAAGAAACCTTGGCACCATGATCTAAAATGGAAAGCAAAAGGATTAAAAGTAATAAACAGACTAATGACAGGACATACATATGACAAAACCTTCTTACACAGGATAAAAGCGATAGCCTCTAATTTGTGTGAGATCTGTAATGTTCCTGAATATGCGGAGCATCTAATCTTTGACTGCCCAAAATTTACCACACTCCGGAAAAAATTTAAAATATTCAAATATTACAGCAACTTGAATCAATTTTTTCAAGTTAAAGAACCACTCCACATGAGGGAGTTGGTAATTTTTATAAACAACGCCAATTTAAATTTCTAGGTTTACTTTTATCAATCACTGTAGTTTATGATTCTTTTCAAAATGTCATCATATCTGGCGATTTTAATGCAAGATCTAGTGAACTTTTTGATCGAGTTAACAGCAGCAAAGGCTCCTTTCTGGCGCAGGCAATGCTAAGCGCCGGATACAAGCTGGAAAATACCAGGGGTCCCACGTTTAGGAGAAACATTGACTCGGAAGAGGGAATAGTCCTCGATCTAACCTTTGTTAAGGGAATTAAAATAGCCGAATGGAAATGTGACACCTTTTTTCTGGAGGGCAGTCACCATCACCCAATCACCTTCACAGTAAACGAAAATCTTAGTAGACCAAACCTCTTTCTAGCCAAAAAAAGGCTAGGTAAAAACTTAGGGAAAATAGAAATTAGTGGCAACCTAGAAAATCTTACAAAAAACATGAAGGATAAAATCAAGGCAGCCACCTATAAGATTGGGACAAACAAAGGTCCCAAGTATTGGTGGAATGATGACTTAAGCAACTTATTCAACGAGTTTTGCGAAAGTCAAAAAAAGCAGGCACCTCTCCGACATATCACAACTATGTGGAGGCGGTAAACTGCAAAAGCAAATGGAAAAAAGCCGTGAAAATTGCGAAAAAAACAAGTTTCCTGAGAAGAATAAACGAGCTCAACACAAAACCCAATACAACAGCAGCGTGGCGTCTCCTAAAGAGCCTAAAAAACTGTCAAGAAGAAAGCCCTGGCAAATTTGATCCAGAAAAGTCCAGTGAATTCTTGGATTTTTTAAGGAATCAGATCCAACAGAAAGTATGGCAGTAGATGAAAGTCTAGTTGACACAAAGAACAATGAAAACCCTTGTTTTAGATTGGAGGATCTAGAAATGGTTCTGAGCCAAAACAAAAAAACAGCTGGTGGAATTGACAGGATAACATACGAAATGTTAAATTCCTTGAGCTATACTGCCAAAAATGAGTTAGTATCTATCTACAACTCCAAGGTAGCCAGGTGTGATTTTCCGTCAGAATGGAGGCAAATCAAAATTGTCCCTATTCCCAAGAAAAACAAGAGAGAACGCTATAGTCGGGTTGGTGTCCCGACTATATAATACCCGTCACTCGGATAAAGGGAGTGCGAGGGAGATGGAGATATAAACTTTGAACAGGCTTAACTTTTTAACGAATGGTCCGATTTGAAAAATTCTACATTTCGATAGGTATAACTAAACACAACAAAACTGCATTTTTACTTTTCCGAAATATGTAAATTTTGTAAAATTGTTATAAGCGATTGTGGGCGTTAGAGGGGGCGTGGCACCTTTTTGAAATAAACTTGCGCTGCGTAGGAACTGCTAGAATCTGCATGCAAAATGCCAATCTTCTAGCTTTTATAGTTTCCGAAATCTCAGCGTTCATACAGACAGACAGACGGACAGACGGACAGACGGAGAGACGGACAGACGGACAGACGGACAGACGGACAGACGGACATGGCTAGATCGACTCGGCTAGTGATCCTGATCAAGACTATATATACTTTATGGGGTCGGAAACGCTTCCTTCTAGCTGTTACATACTTTTGCACGAATACAATATACCCTTTTACTCTACGAGTAACGGGTATAACAAAGACCTGAACAATGTGCAAAATTTCAGACCCATCTCTCTTATTTCAGTCCTGGCCAAAACGGTAAATGCCATGATCAAAAGCAGACTAGAAAATTTATTAAAGACCACGAAATACTACCATACAGATCATACGCATACCAGAAGGGCAAGTCTGCAGCAATGTGTATAAATGACGTCATAAATGTTATAGCCGCGAAAAAAAAACTACGCAAAAACGTAATTGTAGCGGTAGTGGATCTATCGAATGCGTACAACTGTGTCAATCTAAACTCGCTAAAGATCATAATGGAAAGTGAATCTTTTCCAAAAATGTACACAGACTGGATTTTGAGCTGTATGGCTAGCAGGGAATTAAAACTTGGGAAGGCAGTTCAGGTGGTGAATGGTGGGATACCTCAAGGATCCTGCCTATCACCTGTCCTTTTCAATGTTTACACTAAAAGGCTCCATCAGATCAGTGATAGAAAAAAGCACGTAATGCAATTTGCAGATGACTTTGTCATCATCTCCTCTGGTCATGATTTCAATACAATAATAAACAACTTGCAAACAAAACTGAATGACTTCAATTTGCTATGCAAGGATCTCGGTTTTGCCTTTAATCCGGCCAAATCGACGGTTGTTAACATAGGCAAAGGTAACACAAAAGAAGCAAACATAATCATTGAAAATGTCGCGATGCCAAATCAAAAAAAAGTCAACTTTCTAGGTCGCATCCTAAGCGCAAATATGTCCTGTACAGATCAGATAAAAAAAATTAAAACAGAAACCAAAGTCAGTGGGAAAATTCTACAATTTGCAACTACTATTAAATCTGGCCTAAAGCCCAAAGTAAGCACTAACATCTTCAAGTCCTTTGTGAGGTCCAAGCAAGAATATGCCATAACCAGCCTAGCTGATATGGGCAGTGGGGCAAGCAAGAACTTTGAAATTGCGCAGGCCAAGGCCCTGAGAAGGTGTGTAGGTGTTCCACCGGGCACCAGCAAACACGAAATTTTCGTGTTGGCTGGTGTAATGCCGCCTGTTTTCAGAGCCAAATGGCTCACCGCCAAAGAGCTTTTCAAAGTGAAAGCGATGAACCCATCTCTCTTTAGTCAACTCAAAAATTCACCAGCAGAAACAAGCTACACAAGCACAATAAGGGATTTTAGGTTTTTCTTTGACAATACTAAAACTTTGTATCAAACAAGATTAGCATCCAAGACAAACTACTGGCAAAAAGTAAGGTGGACTACTCGACTGAGGAAGCAAATGCAATATATAGTGAAGAAATAAACAGATACTTGGATAAGGGATGGAGCATCATATCCACCGATGCATTCATAAACACAGAGGCTATAGGAATAGGAATCATGGAATTACCCAGCCACAAGTCACACAAATTTAAAATAAACGCATCTCTCTCATCTGTAGGAGCGGAGCTAGCTGGTATCAAAATGGCATGCACTAAATGCCAAAGCAAAAGCAATGATATTCTGTGATAGCCTAGGAGCAATTAGTTTAGTTAAAAACAAAAAATCTGACTCGTACTTAGTACACGAAATACACAATATAATTGAAAAATCAGACGTACAAAAACTTGACGTAATTTGGATACCAGGGCACAAGGGTATTCCGTTAAACGAAAAGACTGATAGGCTAGCTAAGGTAGCTGTTAGGGAAGGAGACGTGGTAGATATAAAACTAAGTACCAAAGAAGCTCTGAGGGAAATTAAAAAGAAAATAGAGGAACAATGGAACGAGGATTACAAGATAAAATGCACAAACAAAGGAACAAATCTTATAAACGTCTTTCCTAAAATATTAAAGAAACCTTGGCACCATGATCTAAAATGGAAAGCAAAAGGATTAAAAGTAATAAACAGACTAATGACAGGACATACATATGACAAAACCTTCTTACACAGGATAAAAGCGATAGCCTCTAATTTGTGTGAGATCTGTAATGTTCCTGAATATGCGGAGCATCTAATCTTTGACTGCCCAAAATTTACCACACTCCGGAAAAAATTTAAAATATTCAAATATTACAGCAACTTGAATCAATTTTTTCAAGTTAAAGAACCACTCCACATGAGGGAGTTGGTAATTTTTATAAACAACGCCAATTTAAATTTCTAGGTTTACTTTTATCAATCACTGTAGTTTATAATTTTCCTGTTGTTTAGGCATTTTAATTCGGCAGTTGTCCAATAAACCAACCTGCCGAGCTCAAATAACAGGAAGTCTTGCCGAAAACCACCTTCTGTGGTTTTCTACAAAAAAAAAGAAAGAGAAAAAGAAATAAAAACAATGATTAAAAAAAAAAAAAGAGAAAAACAAAAGAAAAAACTTATTCAAAAAAAAATAAAGTTATAAGAAAAACAAAAAAACAAAAAATTAACCAAAGCAAAACAAACAAGAGAGAACGCTATAGTCGGGTTGTTGTCTACATTTCTACATTTCGATAGGTATAACTAAACACAACAGAATTGCATTAATACTTATCCAAAATCTTTAAAAATGTGGGCGCCAGACACATTTTAGTATAGTTTATGGGCGATTATGGGTGATTGTGGGCGTTAGAGGGGGCGTGGCGCTCGGCTGAAATAAACTTCCGCTTCGTAGGAAGCCCAAGAATATGTGTTGGTAATCCCAACTTTCTAGCTTTTGTAGTTTCCGAGATCACAGCGTTCATACAGACAGACAGACGGACAGACGGACAGACGGAGAGACGGACAGACGGACAGACGGACATGGCTAGATCGACTCGGCTAGTGATCCTGATCAAGAATATATATACTTTATGGGGTCGGAAACGCTTCCTTCTAGCTGTTACATACTTTTGCACGAATACAATATACCCTTTTACTCTACGAGTAACGGGTATAAAAACAAACTAGAAGAAAACAAAAATCAAAGTATTGCAACAAATAAACAAAATATTGTCTACAAGGGTAGAATGTCAACCTAGACAACTACCCCAGACTGTCGTTTCCTACAACAAGTCGTTTTCACATCATCAGAGTGGCCGTATCTACGTGAGCGTACCCGATACACGCTCTCAAACCACCAGTATCTGGTCAATGCGGCAGTGTTGTCGCGACCAAAAGAAAAACAAGAGAGAACGCTATAGTCGGGTTTGTGTCCCGACTATCTAATACCCGTCACTCGGCTAAAGGGAGTGCGAGGGAGATGGAGATATAAACTTTGGTCCGATTTAAAAAATTTCTTCTACATTTCGATAGGTATTGATAAGCACAAGAAAACTGCATTTTTACTTTTCCGAAATATTAAAATTTTTAAAATCGTTTATAAACTATTGTGGGCGTTAGAGGGGGCGTGGCAACTTCTGGAAACAAACTTGCGCTGCGTAGGAACTCCAAGAATCTTCATGCCAAATACCATACCTCTAGCTTTTATAGTTTCCGAGATCTCAGCGTTCATACAGACGGACAGACAGACGGACAGACGGACAGACGGACAGACGGACAGACAGACATGGCTAGATCGACTCGGCTAGTGACCCTGATCAAGAATATATATACTTTATGGGGTCGGAAACGCTTCCTTCTAGCTGTTACATACTTTTGCACGAATACAATATACCCTTTTACTCTACGAGTAACGGGTATAAAAATCATCGGTCAGATGGTTTAAAACCAAAAAAAAAAAGTAAACCAGTTGGGTTGACAAACAGCAAACAAATTAATTGTCGCCAATTTTTAAATATTACATAATTATGCTACATTTAGGTCGCAATCTTTAAATTTTCTGTTGGCATGTCGATATTTATTGCCGCAACTTCCGCAGGTGTTTTTCCAGTGGTTTTTTTGGTTTTTCTTTCCATTTTTCGTCAGTAAGTTGGTACGGTTTTTAATACCCTTCTTAAATCAAATTATTACATAGTCTAACTGTTACCAACCGATTGACTTTGTGGGAAGAGTGTATAGGACCCCATTAATGCGGTTATGCCTCGACATTTGTTCGGCGCATTCAATAGAGACATTTTTTCTCAGCCTATCCGATTTATGTAGGTGCAAGCAAGACACACATGTAGCTGTAATGAGCAATTAAGCCTAGTACTCAGTTCGGCTAAGAGTTTTACTAGTCGAAAACAAGAGAGAACGCTATAGTCGGGTTGGTGTCCCGACTATCTAATACCCGTCACTCGGCTAAAGGGAGTGCGAGGGAGATGGATATATAAACTTTGATCAGGCTTAACTTTTTAACGAATGGTCCGATTTAAAAAATTTCTTCTACATTTCGATAGGTATAACCAAACACAACAAAATTGCATTTATACGTCTCAGAAATCTTTGAAAAAGTGGGCGCCAGACACATTTTAGTATCGTTTGTGGGCGACTATGGGCGATTGTGGGCGTTAAAGGGGGCGTGGCGGTCGTCTGAAATAAACTTGCGCTGCGTAGGAAGCCCAAGAATATGTGTTGGTAATCCCAATATTCTAGCTTTTGTAGTTTCCGAGATCACAGCGTTCATACAGACAGACAGACGGACAGACGGAGAGACGGACAGACGGACATGGCTAGATCGACTTGGCTAGTGATCCTGATCAAGAATATATATACTTTATAGGGTCGGAAAAGCTTCCTTCTACCTGTTACATACTTTTGCACGAATACAATATACACTTTTACTCTACGAGTAACGGGTATAAATAGTAATCTTTTAGTGTGGTCGAAGTTTTCGGAGTTTATCCGTAATGCATGTAGCATGTCTTACTGGGTTTGTTGACAATCAGCAAACATCAACTGGCGCCAATTTTTGGGGTTTTCCTTCCATTTATAATTTATTATTGGCACACCGCTTCTGCACAAACACAGTCAAAGATCAAATTTCCTATTCTTTGGGCCGCGGCTAAGGGCGTTCATCGGAATTCATCCGCTAAATCTGGTATTATTTTGGTATTTCCTTACCATTTTCTTAGCTCAACTGAGTACCGCTGTTGGAAAAAGTCCCAGCTAAAGGCGTTAGCTACCTATTTGCCTCTCGCTTACTCCTATGGTTAGCTAGCAGTTTTCGTCGTACTGAGTACTAGGCTTATATCTTTAAAATGAATAGTTGTTTAAAGTCAGCCCTAGCTCGTATTTCAGTGCTAACAGCCCTTTTAATTTGAGCCTAGTGTCAAAAAAAATAAGTCCTGGATGATGGTTTTTTTCACTTGCAAAGCGTACGACCGTCGCGTGCGACAGTAGAGAATTGCCCATATAATCTTTTTGAGATTCTTTAAAAACATATAATAAGTGAATGTGATCTATGTGAAAGTAGTGATTTTTATACTTTCTATCAGTTACAATGTTATCAATGCAATTTTAGCTTGCGAACAAATTATTTGTTTGTAAATTGAAATTTGATTTTTTCAAATTTCTTTCTTTGATGAAATGAAAAATTTTGTACGATCACGAAATGATTTGCATTCCAACAAAAGTAGCAAAATTACCTTATTTTGCCCGGTTCCCCATTTGATCGATAACACTGCGCAACAAAATGAATGCTTTTTAAATTTACCTCAATGGATGCTATATTTTTGAATTCGTTACGTATTCCCAAAATAAACTGCGTTAACCAAAAAGTTCCAGGCGAAGCTTATATACCCTTGCAGATAATTCCTATTAATCACTAATTTTCCGATCGTTCCTATGTCAGCTATATGATATAGTAGTTCAATATTGATAAAATTAAAAAATTCGGAAACATTTAAAATGAGTCATATCCCAGCGTAGAAGAGAATACAATAAAAACTAGCGAAGCAATAATTTATTTATTTTTTTACATTTTTTTCCCGATTATTCCTATGGGAGCTATATGATATAGTTGTCCGATCCGGCTCGTTCCGACTTATTTACTACCTGGAAAAGAAAGAAGACTTTTGGGAAAGTTTTATCCCGATAGCTTTAAAACTGAGAGACTAGATTGCGTAGAAACAGACAGACGGACGGACAGACGAACATGGCTAGATCGACTCGTCTAGTGATGCTGGTCAAGAATATATACTTTATAGGGTCGGAAACGACTCCTTCACCGCGTTGCAAACTTCTGACTGAAATCATAATCAAATAAAAACACCTCTTAACGAGGTAAAAAACTAGTGACGATCGCACCTTCAACATACAAAAGTTCTGATATCAACATTTGTGACGAAAAATTATTACACTCGTCATTAAATAGACTTTCTAATATTTTTTCATTCGGCCCGCCCAAAAATCGTCAATTGGATATACACAGCTGTAGTCAACACAATCACAACACACCTACAAAGTGGTAGACCGCCCTGCACAAACAATGTATCTTGTCTCCCCTAAACAAAGTGCAGCGCATGGCGACTTTGTGCATCAGTGGAGCCCTTCGAACTACCCCGAACGAACCTCCCGAGCCTGGACTTAGCAGGCATGGAAAGGGCCAAATAGGCAGCCATTCGACTAAGGGGTACGGAGCACTGGAAAGCCCAATTCTATGGTCACACTAAGATTCTTCAGCATGACAAATCGATTCCGGCGGAACTATGTAAAACCCGTGAATACAGTCACACACCCTTCGAGGCTCTGATCCCAGGTAGGGAAGAATGGGATCGGGGCCGACCGGGCTCAATAGACGCAATCTGTTTATATACAGACGTCTCCAAACTAGACGGACACGTTGGCGGAGGCATATACTCCGAACAATTAGAGATCAGGCAGTCATTCAGACTTCCTGACCATTGCAGTGTCTTTCAAGCGGATGTCCACGCTATAAGGGAAGGTCTCGTATGTTTAAGGGACATAAACACCCAAGATAGATACATAAATATATATAGTGATAGCCAGGCGGCTATTAAATCAATCTACTCGACAAATACAAACTTTCGAACAATAGCAGACTGACGCAAATTTCTCCACGAGATGGTTAGTCAGTTTACCATCAGCCTTCCGGGTCACCGGGACATCGTAGGCAACTGTATAGCAGACGAGCTAGCCAGGCAAGGCACCACCATACCTCTCCTTCCAGGAAAGAAGAATGTTGGCATGCCTATGGCTACTTGCAAGCTAATTATTAAAAACCTATTCAACAAATTAGCCAACACACATTGGAAAAACACACCACAGTGCCGAATCTCTTACCAGACATGGAACTACTTAAATTCAGCTGCACAGGGTGTGGCGTGCTAATTCGAGTTCTCACAGGCCTCTGGCTCGTTGGCGCACACGCCGGCAGGCTAAAAGCCCCAAAAAATGATGTCTGTAGAAGCTGCAGGGATAAGGATGAAGAGGAAACGGTGGAACCTACTTTGTTTTTGTCTAGCCCTATGCAGGCTTAAGCCTAGTACTCAGTTGGCATTGCGATATGTATGCCGCAACTCCTACAAGCAGTTTTCCATTGGTTTTTGGGGTTTTCCTTCCATTTATAATTTGTTATTGGCACACCGCTTCTGTACAAACACAGGCAAAGATCAAATGTTCTTTTCTTTGGGCCGCGGCTAAAGACGTTCATCGGAATTCATCCGCTAAATCTGGTATTTTTTGGTATTTCCTTAGCTCAACTGAGTACCGCGGTGGAAAAAACTCCCAGCTAAAGGCGTTAGCTACCTATTTGCCTCTCGCTTACTCCTATGGTTCGCTAGCAGTTTTCGACGTACTGAGTACTAGGCTTTAATAAGCAATATTGTAAACCCGATAGGCATTTCTGGTATTTTTTTGGTATTTCAAAATAGCTCTTTACGGTACAACCTGGACCGATACGTCAATAAGCAAAAAATCTAAAAAGTACATTATTGCTCTCTCATACTGTGATATAGGATCTATAATAAAAATTAATTGGATGCTTTTTGATTGAATTTTCATCACTTTTGGGACTAATTAGGTGCTACAAACAAGAAAGAACAACAGAAATAAGAACAATGGCAGCTGTAGCAGGTGAAAATTTTGCATATCCGACAACAAAATATATGAAATAAAAAATTCTAGACCTGCCGTAGGTTGACCGATGCTTATATTTTTAATATCAAACGTCGCAAACTTCATGTAACCGTATGACAGATTTGCTACATCTGCCACTTGCCACACTTGCCAGGACTGGTGAATACCCTTAATACAAATATATACCAACGGCCTAATTACTCCCTTGCGAACTAAATATAACGCTTACACTTCACAATTAAGACATTAATGCGTCTATTAATTTATATAAAATTGCCTCTTTAGATATTACTGCCGGATATGATAAAACTAAAAACAATTACATAAAAACGTGTTAAAACTGTAGGATTTCATGGCATATACACTATTACTTTTACAGCTTTAATATAACCATTTAAAGTTTTTTGAATTATAAAGTACAAATTTAACGTTTAAATTCTAGGTACCCTGCTATCTTATCCAAACAAATCACAGTAAATGTATATGTATTTGTCCCTTTCTAAGCCTCTAATGAATGCTCTAGTAAATGAGCCGAATAATGTCGTGGAATATCCGCATGAACGGGCATAGGAAATAGCTCGATAGATAATAGACAAAACTTTGTGAGTGATATCGAGAGCTAACCATAGCACTTTGAGGAAAAAGTCAGTTTTTTTGGCATTAACTCTAGTTTTAAATTTAGAGCCTTGAAAATTATAATATATACTACTTATGCACAAAAAGAATTTCGGTTTTTCCCACTTTTTGAAAAAACCTTACGGTTGTAAAAACACCACCCACCACCCCCTAAAAATGTTCAGAATACTTTTTTTTTTATTAATAGAAAACCTATTTATTTAGAAAACAAATATAAGATAGGATAAGATAGTTATTAAATAAAAATTATTATTATCCTCTACCTTAAGTCTCTGAGGAAAAAGCCAAAAAGTTAAAAATTTGGTGGTGTTTTTTTTTTTAAGGGGGAAAACGGGCAAAAAGCAATGATAGCAATTGTTTCTTTAGTATTTTGTTATTACATTTCTGTAACAACCTTGCGTCGATCGGCGTAGATTTTTAACTAAAGCTTAACAGAACACAAACACTTTTGTTAGTTTTCGGCTAAAATAGACATACACAAGACATTCAATAACTGGACAATGCAAACAGTTACAACACAATTTGTTTTGAGAAGTATTTAAGCATACCTTGACGTAAATTTTCCATATTTTTGTTTATTTTTTAGCCCTCTAAACACTTTGCACGTCGCACACTGGGGCGCCTAGAACAAAAAGCCTGCTAAAATGGATTTTTTTTTTAAGATTTTCCAAAATGTTGCAATGCAACATTAAAAACAATTGAATTCTCTATACAAATCAAAAAGAAAAAGTGATCTGTGATGAATAGTTCTCCCACTACAGATTTTTAAAGTTGATTTTTCGAAATAGAATTTTAGCCAATAAGAAAAAAAAGTATTTTTATACATCTTTGAAATTTTTCTGAAAGCGCCTATGGGCCTAAGTTGTATATGTAACTGTTGAAAATTGAAGAGCAACCAATTCTTAGAATATTGCCTAAAAAAAATTTTTTTAGGTGTATAATTACTTTTTTTTTTAAATTTTTTAAAATTGGTCCAAAAAAATTGTGTTTTTTTTTATATTCTTGGACGTTAAGTAGTGTTACACCCTAGATCCCCGTTTAATTCTTTAAAAAAAAAAAAATTAGATATTTAACTACAAATTCTGAAAAAATTAGCCTGCCCTTTTGTGCCTCTTCTGAGGAAACCGCTGTTAAAGTAAGCCAGAAATGTTCGTAATTTGAATTGTCGCCAGCCCTGGTTTCTCCGCGCGCACTTACAGCATGAATATTCTACTATTTTTGACTGTTCTGACAGTAGCGATGAAGATGTAAATAAATAAAAAATTGAAATTATAATTTAAATTATAATATAAATTATAAATTATAAACTGTTTATGATATCGAGATATAATCAAAGATTTATACCCACTTTTTTTTTTTTAATATGCAATATTTTTTTGGCCGATTCTATGACAGCTATAGAAATCACATACCAATTAAAAAAAATTCTAAACATTGACGCAAATTGATAAATAATGACTTAATCCCAATTTACATGAGCAAATATAAAATAGAACCGATATATTCCCTTATGTACTAAGCGTTCATATGGAAGCTATAAGATGTAGTTACCGATTTGAATAAATTTTTTTTTTTCAAAAATCAAGTTAAATTAAAAAAAAATATTGGGAAACTTAGAACCCTATAAATAAACAATTTTTTTGTTCTTAAAAATTTACTACAACAAAAAAATTTAACTAAAAAAAATGCACCCTATGATGTTTTTTTACATATTTAATTGCCTTTAACAATACCCCATCAAAAGATATTCCTATAGGGCTCCGCTGATTTAAGGCAGACTTTTGGCTTTTTCGACCCACTGTGCGTCGTTGGGAAACTTTGTAGTAAAACAAGAGAGAACGCTATAGTCGGGTTGGTGTCCCGACTATCAAATACCCGTCACTCAGCTAAAGGGTTGGTGTCCCGACTATCTAATAAAAGTAACTCAGCTAAAGGGAGTGCTAGGGAGATAAAGATAAAACTTTGATCAGGCATAAGTTTTAAACGAATGGTCCGATTTAAAAAATTTCTTCTACTTTTCGATAGGTATTGATAAACACAACAAAACTGCATTCCTACTTTTCCGATATATTAAAATTTTTCAAATCGTATATAAGCTATTCTGGGCGTTAGAGGAGGCGTGGCACCTTTTTGAAATAAACTTGCGCTGCGTAGGAACTCCTAGAATCTGCATGCAAAATGCCAATCTTCTAGCTTTTAGGGGAGAGGTCTGTAGGTTGGTACACCTTTTGTTTTAAGGGGGGAGATACATATAGAACTGCAATTTTTTCATGTTTTTCATGATTTTTTTTAACCTATAAGGGATTGTGCTGGGAGTTCGTAACTTGGCATGTTGATTACATTGTTCTTATATAATTTTAACCAATTTTTATTTTTTTTTTATCTTTCAAAATGGCGGTCGTGGAAATTTTCTTGTCAGGGTATATTGAAAAAAAGTAGGCCAGCTGCGGATCGTCCACAGGTCGCTGTGTAGATCCGATTTTTATGAAACCAAGTTTATTTTGTTAAGAAATAATGTAGAAACTGTCTGAACCTAACTTACACAGAATATTTAAAAAACTCTGGTTGTGGCACTCTTTCAAAGTCAAAAGTCAATTTTTTCCATATTTTTGTCGTTGTTTTTGCCTAACAAAAAATACTTAAACGTAAAAATTTCTACATAAAGTAGGTTCAGACAGTGGGCAATTTTATTACAAACATTTCCGTAGTAGACGCATGATGATCGAAGCATTACTTTTTGAGATACACGATCCGCAGCTGAGGAAAACATGGTTTTGAGAAAAACGCATTTAAAGTAGTCAAATATGTCTACTGCACATGGAAGGTGGGTGCAGTCATCCTGGTATAAGTTCCGAAATAGCTCGAATTTCTTCTTGAAACTTTCATGACACATTCTTAAAAACTTATTCTACCAATTTAAATAATAAAAAAAAAATTGAATTTTTATTTTTTCTATATGTATCTCCCCCCTTAAGTCTCCCATTTGGACATTTGCTTTTGAAACTTCACGTGTTAGGTACCGATCGAAAGCTTAGTCTTTTAGCTGTACAATAAAGCAAAAAAAAATTTTTTTTCTCTGGGGAAAACTAAAAAATAATTTTTTTTGAAAAGTGCCAAAAAATGACAATTTGAAAAAGAGGTCTGTAAGTTGAGACACTTTTAAAAGTCAATAATACGCACACCAAAAGTACTCCAAACTTTTAAAAACTATTTATTTATGTTAATTTAATCAATTTTAGTTCGTCTTAAATTATTTCCCATCCATTTTTTAAGAACTTAGACCAAATAACAATTAAAACCAAAAGGCTCATTGAACATTCCCTTTTCCCCTAATATCAAAGAAATGTACTAGGCAGGAAGCGACCTCTGTCGGGCTAAGGCCTTTTTGTATGAAAAACGGGTGTCTCAACTTACACGCTCAAAGTGTCCCAACTTACACAAAATGGGATGTTTCGGGAAAAAATTAATAACTTTTTTTCTGACTGTCACATTAAGCTGATTCTTTTTTTAATTTGTTAACAGTTAAATTACTAATGTTTTAAATCTCTTACCAAGTTAATTTAAGCACGTTATTAATTTTTAATGGAATTTTGAAAAAAGTGGACAAAAACTTTTTTGGTGCAAAATGGTACACCACTCTCACAGCTTAAATCTGGCTAGAGCCTGGCTTATAATGTTTTCCCCAAAAGTTTTGTCACTGAAAAAGACTACAAAAAAAAAAAAAAAAAAATTTTTTTAGTGGAAAAGTTTTGAGAAAATTGAGTGTCTCAACTTACAGACTGTCTCAACCTACAGACCTCTCCCCTATAGTTTCCGAGATCTCAGCGTTCATACGGACAGACAGACGGACAGACGGACAGACGGACATGGCTAGATAGACTCGGCTAGTGATCCTGATCAAGAATACAGGGGTGGTCAAAAGTATTTTCACAAATTTTAATGTTAACTGTACTCATATTTTAAACATATAATATAAACTTTGGCACCTATAGAAAGAGCACTTCAATTCCGTTTAAATGACACAAAAATGTTCTTAACCCATTAAGACCCCTTTGAAAAGTGAGCAAATTTTGTAAAAGTCAAATTTTCAACTTTTTTCCTGGGGCTTAAAACAAAAATGTTTTGATGCAAAGTTGTTCCCCAATCAAAATTAATAATAACTGCAAAAAAAAAAATTTTTTAATATTTTTCCTTGTATTTTTTATGATTTTTTGAATGGAGACATCTCAGTAAAATTTTGTATGAAAAGGAGGAAAAAGCGGCTAAAATGGCCATTTTTAGCTATTTTCAAAAATTCATAAAAAATACAAGGAAAAATATTTTGAAATTTTTTTTTTTGCAGTTATTATTAATTTTGATTGGGGAACAACTTTGCATCAAAACATTTTTGTTATAAGCCCCAGGAAAAAAGTTGAAAATTTGACTTTCAAAAAAAATTGACTAATTTTCGAACTGTTCAAAGGGTGCTTAATGGGTTAAGAAAATTTTTGTGTCATTTAGACGGAATTGAAGTGCTCTTTCTATAGGTGCCAAAATGTTTATATTATAAGTTCAAAAAATGAGTACAGTTAACATTCAAATTTGTGAAAATACTTTTGACTAGGGTTGTATATATACTTTATGGGGTCGGAAAAGCTTCCTTCTAGCTGTTACATACTTTTGCACGAATACAATATACCCTTTTACTCTACGAGTAACGGGTATAATTAGCGCGTTCTTTCTTCGAGATGAGCACGTTAATCGATAGACTTTGATCGGCTACAATAAATTAACGGTGGCGCGTAAAATTTGTTTAAAAATTGTTCTAATAAGTTTAACCATTTTAGTATTAAAAAAAAATATTTGTTTTTAAATTAGAAACTTTTATTTTTTGCGTTTATGCCAAAACACCGGATGCATAGGAGAGAGTGAGAGGCAAATAGGTAGCTAACGTTTTTTGGCGGGTCCTTTTTTACCGCGTTGCTCGGATGAGCTAGGGGAATTAGAAAGGAAACATCAAAAAAATAACAGACCTAGCGGGTGAATTCTAATGAACGGCCTTTGGCTGTGTTTGTGCAGAAGCTGTGTGGCAATAACATATTAAAAATGAAAGGAAAAAACCCAAAAATCCACTGAATAAATGCCGGCAGAAGTTGCGGCAATACATATCGGCATACGAACAGAGTGAGAGTGAGAGAGTGAGAGGCAAATAGGTAGCTAACGTTTTTTGGCGGGTCCTTTTTTACCGCGTTGCTCGGATGAGCTAGGGGAATTAGAAAGGAAACATCAAAAAAATAACAGACCTAGCGGGTGAATTCTAATGAACGGCCTTTGGCTGTGTTTGTGCAGAAGCTGTGTGGCAATAACATATTAAAAATGAAAGGAAAAAACCCAAAAATCCACTGAATAAATGCCGGCAGAAGTTGCGGCAATACATATCGGCATACGAACAACAAATTTAAAGCTTGCGAACTGGGTGTTCAACATTTTGCTATAATTTAAATCCACAGTCGAATTTGTTAGGCGAACATGTTCGAGAGTTTGTCGTTGGTGGTACTGTTCGTGTTCGCGTTCAAATTGCATAGAAATTTGTTCGACGCTTTGTTCGACAAAGATAGAAACGATTCTATCTTGCCTGTGTTCGCGAAAATGTTTGTTGATCAAATTCGACTGTGGATGGCCTGCTTTAATCGGGGGTGTCACAGAAAACCATTCCAACCAAATTTCCCCCGAATAGCAAATCTCGGTGTCACATTCCCAGTGGCGGAAATTTGCCTTCGAGAATCGATTCCGACCGCCATACTTCGAAGCCGGAATGCATTCGGTTTCATACCACAACACTGTTTACGATTCCATAAGGTTGGCCGCGTTTTCCGCTAGTATACCTTCAAAATCGCATACTTCGAATCGAGAAAGTAGGCGCTAGCCGAGCACACTTTGTGCTGCATTACCGTGCTATATACTGTTGCATATAGGGTGGTAATCTATTTGCTTTACTGAGTGGCATACCAAGTATATGAGACTGTAATGCAAGTGCATTACTGAATAGGATACCTGGTTTATAGGTTTGTAATGCACCCGTTTTACTGACTGGTTTACCCTGTATATAGGGTTGTAATGCAGGTGCTTTAGTAATTGGTATACCACGAAATAGGGTTTATAAAAGATTGTTTATTTTCAACTAAAATTTATAATTTTATTATTTATTTTATTAAGACAGCTCGCACCAATGTTATGTAGAATCGGCTACTTAGTCCATCTCCTTTAACAGCGTCTATATTTAAGAAAAAGTGGGAAATTAGTTGTCAGTTTATTAAGAATGATTAGTTTTAATTACCATATAATACTTGTATATCAAAATTTCCACTATATCCAAAAATCAACTGACGCGTGGCAAGAAAAAAACGCGTAAGAAAGAGTAGACGCTCGTATGTGTGCGTCAGTAAGGAATCATAGAATTATAGAAACGTGCAACAGAAAAAATTATACGACCCGAACGATTCCCGAAGTCTCGATCGAAAGGGAGAGCGAGAAACGAAAACAATGCCCCATTACAATCCTACGTTCCAGAAGCTGGAGAAACGATCGATTACGAATATACCTTCTCGAATGCATTCTATCTCCATACCCAATTTCGGCCGAATGCGGATTGCGCCACTGGGCTTCTTCACTTGCTCACTTGTTCTTTTGCTCACTTGTTCACTTGCTCACTTGTTCTGTCCTTTAATTTCTCACTGGCTCTGAGAAAATAGCTGATTGACTGTAAAACCGTATGCAAAATGCATCCAAATAGTAAAAAAAAAAACTTTTTAAGCCAAAAACAGCAAGAGAGCAACTTAGCAAGTGAACTAAAAAAATCAAATAAGAGAGAGCAAAACTGAACAAGTGAACAAAAAAGAGCATGTAAGAGAGCAAAGCTGAGCAAGTGAACAAAAAGGAGCAAGTGAGCAAAAATGAACAAGTGAACAATAAAGAACAAGTTCGGAGGAACATGTTCACTCACTCAGTTTAGTGAGCAACTCTTTCTTGTTCACTCACTCATGAGCAACCCAACACTACCCAGTGGCGCAATCCGCATTCGGCCGAAATTGGGTATGGAGATAGAATGCATTCGAGAAGGTATATTCGTAATCGATCGTTTCTCCAGCTTCTGGAACGTAGGATTGTAATGAGGCATTGTTTTCGTTTCTCGCTCTCCCTTTCGATCGAGACTTCGGGAATCGTTCGGGTCGCATAATTTTTTTCTGTTGCACGTTTCTATAATTCTATGATTCCTTACTGACGCACACATACGAGCGTCTACTCTTTCTTACGCGTTTTTTTCTTGCCACGCGTCAGTTGAGTTTTGGATATAGTGGATATTTTGATATACAAGTATTATATGGTAAGAAAAACTAATCATTCTTAATAAACTGACAACTAATTTCCCACTTTTTCTTAAATATAGAAGCTGTTAAATAAGATGGACTAAGTAGCCGATTCTACATTACATTGGTGCGAGCTTTCTTAATAAAATAAATAATAAAATTATAAATTTTAGTTGAAAACAAGAGAGAACGCTATAGTCGGGTTGGTGTCCCGACTATCTCATACCCGTCACTCGGCTAAAGGGAGTGCGAGGGAGATGGAGATATAAACTTTGATGAGCCATAACTTTTTAAGCGCTCAATCACTGCTGAATTTGTATGAAAACAAGAGAAAACGCTATAGTCGGGTTGGTGTCCCGACTATTTAATACCCGTCACTCGGCTAAAGTGCGAGGGAGATGGATATATAAACTTTGATGAGCCAAAACTTTTTAACGAATGGTCCGATTTAAAAAATTTCTTCTACATTTCGATAGGTATTGATAATCACAACAAAACTGCATTTTTACTTTTCTGAAATATTTAAATTTTTAAAATCGTGTTTAAGCTATTGTGGGCGTTAGAGGGGGCGTGGCACCTTCTTGAAATAAACTTGCGCTGCGTAGGAACTCCAAGAATCTTCATGCCAAATACCAATCCTCTAGCTTAGTTCCCGAGATCTCAGCGTTCATACGGACGGACAGACGGACAGACAGACATGGCTAGATCGACTCGGCTAGTGATCCTGATCAAGAATATATATACTTTATGGGGTCGGAAACGCTTCCTTCTAGCTGTTACATACTTTTGCACGAATACAATATATTCTTTTACTCTACGAGTACCGGGTATAAATAGCGATGATTTTGAACATGGGCATGTCCTAGGGGCTCATCACTGCCAGAAACTAGCGCTTTTTTAGCACCTGTTCATCACCATTTTTCAGCATCTTGGTGAGCTGCATTTTCGCGCATGGAGATTTTTCAGTCATCTCCGCATCCTCTCCGGAGGCACTGTAGGCTCCACCTGACCAATGGGATCTGAGTTTGGAAAAGATATATTTTTATAATATTATATAAAGAGACAAGAACGGTAAAACTTACTTAGCAGTGAAAGAATAACATGCTTCTGGGCTGTAGGACAAAATGATTTAAGCTGAAACGATATTGTTTATGCACCTTGTACCGTCAGCTTGACCTAAAAATATTAAACAATAAAACATACATATTTTAAAAATGAGAAGCTATAATAACACAGGAACACAAAATTAAACTTTGTGAAATTTCCACGAACCATTTCAAGTTTTCCATGATATTTGGGTGCTCCTGAGTAAAAGTCCCATACAAAATTATTTTCCATCACCTACAGGTTCCGCGGTATAGCTAAGAATACAAAAAACCGATGTTTGCCGACATTTTGTATTACGTGGCCTTTATAATTGGACTTACCCTTATTATTTTCGCTAGGACCTACTCTCAATACATCACGGCACTACTAAAAAATAGTCCCCATTGTAAACCATTGTCCATGTCTTTGGAATTCGACGCCAAAGTTGAAAATCCCAAAATTTAAAAGATTTCTCTGATAGAAAAACAATTCTGAGAATTAAATCTTAAATGGAACTAATTTTAACTATTCGTTGAATCTATTGTTCATTGTATGCTTTAATTTCGGTTTAAAGCGTTTTCATGAAGATATTTTATTGGATTTCTTATACCAATAAAACCGTATTTTTTATTTTATTATATACTCCTATGAGCTGTCAAATTTTGAATAAGTCATGGCAACCTCTAGAACTAAGAAATTAAAAACGTTCACTGAACATACATAGAGAAACATACATGTTTACTCCCATTCTATAGGAATTGCATTTGTTTAAACAATATGAGGCACGTGTAATAAAGAGCGTGAGAATCAAGTGGTTTAAATATTTAATGTTCTTTTAATATTATCAATGCGATTTGAATTTTAAATCACAAAAATCGGTTACAAAATGTCATAAATCTGTTGTGGAAATGTAAATTAAATATTCTTTTAGCAAAAGGATATCAGTATTATCTTGATTTTTTGGATATACATATTTCGTGCATTTGTGTGTACATAGCAGAGCGAATCATTGTTTATTTTTGTTTTTTAAAAATACAAAGTTTGTAGATAACTCAACATTTGAAAACAAAAGAAAATATTTGCGATATAATCGATTTTTTAACCGCGCATTTTAAATTTTTTGTGACTGGTATTTTCATTTTACCCCTTGCGCGGTCACACCTAAAATGCTACATACACACATTTACGACTTAATGCAAAGTGCGCCAGCAGAACATACATACATACATATGTGGAGGCCGTGACGTCACACACAACAAAATTGGAAAATATTGGGGTCTTGGTTAAGGAGGCTGAATTTCCAAAAAATTTAAATACAGTTAGTTGCGGTATGCCATAAGATTATGATCATAATTTTAATTTTAATTTCATACCATTTTAACAGCATTTATATCAGAGAAATGGCAAAAGAAAGAATTAAAAAAAAAACGAATCGAATTTTGGGGCACTTTGGGGTCGTTTATTGTTTTAATTTGTACCTCACACACGTCTCCTCTATTTCAGAATTATGTTGATTTTTCTAGATTTTTATGTCAATCCGCTCTGATGGAATATACCACTGACCCATTTTTTATTGGAACACTTATATTAGTTTAGATTATTTATTCAAAGGTACTTAGTATTGTAGTTAAAAATAAAACTTATTTCTGGTAAAAATGCTAAAAATCGTTGTAGTTATTGAGAAATTAATAAAAACCTGCCGCCTTTGCAAAAAGATGGCAGCACTGTCGTGAAAAATGTCCTATTTTTGCCGGATAAGAAAGAAGAAGAAGAAAACATGAAAGTAAAAGTAAACAAGATTTGTTTGTTATTAAATTAAACAAATAAACGTTGATAATTTTGAAGGCTAAACGTAATTCAGCAGCACAAGATGCCATATTCTTGCGATTTACTCAGGGCGTCCGCGTTCTTGTGACCACTGTTTGAAAGGACATGGCCAATGAGTTACCTCCCCATTTCCTTACAAATGGTTTGTTTTTAGATATTTTTATTTTTTGTTACATTTACATTTATGGCCATTTTTACTATTTTTTAGTCCACAATGGCCTTAAATCACAATTTTAGGCAATGTAGTCCATGTTTCCTTACATCTATGAATTTTTTCAGAGTGCGCTAGGGTGCAGGCCTGCAGTAGCTTTGCCGCTGACATATCTCCATTTACTTAGCTGAGTAACGGGTATCTGATAGTCGATGTACTTTAAAAATACTTTAATCCACTGTTAAAAGAAATCTACAGGCCTAAATTTTGCTAAACTTTGGCATGAATTAGTTTAATGTATAAAAAAAAAAACTCTTTATTTGGTTAGATTTATTTGCTTAAAATAAATCTTTTTTGGGCAAAAACTTGATTGGCTGGCCCAGTGTGCAATGGTATAACCAAATTTAGTATATTGTCAGTATTGACCTTAAATAAGGTCTGGCATGTACAAGCCTAGTCCAAAGTATTTTCACAAATTTGAATGTTAACTGTACTCATATTTTGAACTTATATTATAAACATTTTGGTACCTATGGAAAGAGCACTTCAATTCCGTTTAAATGACACAAAATTTTTCTTAACCCATTAAGCACCCTTTGAAAAGTTAAAAAATTAGACTATTTTTTTGAAAATCAAATTTTCAACTTTTTTCCTGGGGCTTAAATCAAAAATGTTTTGATGCAATCAAAATTAATAATAACTGCAAAAAAAAAATTTCAAAATATTTTTCCTTGTGTTTTTTATGATTTTTTGAAAATAGCTGACAATTTTAGCCGCTTTTTCCTCCTTTTCATACAAAATTTTACTGAGATGTCTCCATTCAAAAAATCATACAAAATACAAGGAAAAATATTTTGAAATTTTTTTTTTGCAGTTATTATTAATTTTAATTGGGGAACAACTTTGCATCAAAACATTTTTGTTTTAAGCCCCAGGAAAAAAGTTGAAAATTTGACTTTTACAAAATTTGCTCACTTTTCAAAGGGGTCTTAATGTGTTAAGAACATTTTTGTGTCATTTAAACGGAATTGAAGTGCTTTTTCTATAGGTGCCAAAAGTTTATATTATAAGTTCAAAATATGAGTACAGTTAACATTAAAATTTGTGAAAATACTTTTGACCACCCCTGTATATAAAATTGTTCTTGTAAAACATATATAATGAGGGGATTCCCTAAAGTGTTGAATTGCTGAGTTGTTTAAAATTCAACAGAAAATTTCAGCAGTTAAGGGAACGACCCTAAATGGTTCCTGTTAAATTTTCAAACAGCTGTTATTTGTTGAAAAGTGTCATGGAACTTTAAACACCTAAAATTTGATTTTTTATAGTTAGTTACTGTTTAAAATTGTTAGCAAGGTAAGAATAACTATAAATGAGCTGTCTAACTTGATATTAAAGTAAAATTTGGCGTACTGGTGAAACTAAAATGTGACAAAGTTGCCATGATTTGTAACAAAAAAGGTTACAACTCTGGTTTTCAAAGATTCAACAAAATTGTTGAAACCTCGAGGTTGTTGAATTGCTGAAATTTCTAAAACTTCATTTTGTATGGACCAGCTGATTAACAGCTGACCAAAATTCAACAATTCAACAGTTTAGGGAATCGCCTCAATATAAATATAAGTCAACATTAAGTCATACCTATGTTTTTTATTTCGTATGCATTTTAGCTTCCACAAGCGGTAAATAGTTTTTCTGAAAATGGTCTATTGCCTCTTCAAATGGCTTTATCGGCAAAAAATCAAAAAATCGCTCAGACTCTGGTGAACAGTGGAATGGCTAACATAAATGCTGTTGATATGGAGGTATGAAAATAACATAATTTGTTATTACTTGCTACATTTTACTAATTTGCTCCATTTTCTTTTCAACAGGGGTCCCCGCTCCTAATTGCTGCTTTAAGAAATGGTGACGCTTTTTCAGCACACTTCCTATTGGATCTTAACTGTCTTTTAGACCTTTCATCTAAGTAAATGCACTTTAAATAAAATCTACCAAAATAATTTATTATACCCGTTACTCGTAGAGTAAAAGGATATATTGTATTCGTGCAAAAGTATGTAACAGCTAGAAGGAAGCATTTCCAAGTATATATATTCTTGATCAGGGCCACTAGCCGAGTCGATATAGCCATGTCCGTCTGTCCGTCCGGAAAAACGCTGAGATCTCGGAAACTATAAAAGCTAGAGGATTGGCATTTTGCATGCAGATTATAGGAGTTCCTTCGCAGCGCAAGTTTGTTCCAAAATAAGTTTCCACGGGCCCTTCAACGCCCTTAAAAATTTAAATATTTCGGAAAAGTAAAAATTCAGTTTTATTGTGTTTATCAATACCTATTAGAGACCTGCACGAGTAAGTAAAAATATACTCGATTACTACTCGGCGATGCCGATTCCAACTGTCAAATCTGGCATCGTGGAATCGTAGGCATCGGCATTGTTTTACTCATATCTGACTCGTATGATTTTATTAAACAAAATCAACCAAAAACCATCATATCACAATTGTTAGTTTTATCCAGTTAAGAGACCGCAAATTCTTCAGAACAAGAGGATTTGGTAATACTATACATTAGCGGGCTCACCCCCGAAATTCGCGAAAAAATTATCCTCGATGGACCGCGATTTCTTAAGAATTTACGTGCAAAAAGAACTTGGCGGTCGGCCATGGTTCTCTTGTAATTGAATTTTAAAGTTCCTGGGTTTGCTATAAAAAACAAGGGTGCTTTTCTCATACTTGCTATAAAAATCGAGTTGTCTGCCCCCAATATTCAAATTTTTATCAAAAAATTTTGTTTATTGATTCATATTGTTCAACATGACGTGCCAGTCTTGCTCTGTAACGTTTGGAGAGTTTCTCGGTATGGATGAGAAAGCTCATTTCCAGGCGCGTTTTTTTATAGTGGTGTCCCCGTTAGGCCTAGTCCACGCTTCAGATCCGAATATAACAAAGAGTCTCCTAATTAACAGCTGAGTTGTTGTCGAAGGTGTCCTAAAAATATATATGCGAAATTTTATGATGTATGTTAAATTTGAAATGAAAGCATCGTGCAAGTACAAATTAAAAAAAAATGGAACGAGTCACAAGTAAAATTTGGCATGAAATTAAAAAAAAATCGCCGCGATTTTTTTTTAATTTCATGCCAAATTTTACTTGTGACTCGTTCCATTTTTTTTTTAATTTGTACTTGCACGATGCTTTCATTTCAAATTTAACATACATCATAAAATTTCGCATATATATTTTTAGGACACCTTCGACAACAACTCAGCTGTTAATTAGGAGACTCTTTGTTATATTCGGATCTGAAGCGTGGACTAGGCCTAACGGGGACACCACTATAAAAAACGCGCCTGGAACTTTACCTCAATGGTGGTGCGGAAAAGTGTTCATTGAAACTATTTAAATAAATATAAAGATACAAATTGTTTGAGGTTTAATTAATGCATTAAAATGGTGGGGGACCTTGGATGGATGTGATCGTTCCTGGCCGTCACTAAAATCTCAATCATGTCCTTTATAGTCCACGCTCCACTCATAACATGATTATTTGCATAAGTTTTTTCATTAGACAAAAAATACAATTAAAAAAATGTGACAAAAGTCTACACTTTTTTTATAGGAACTCATTTAAGCAATTAAATAATTTTATAGGAACTCATTTGAACAATTAATTAATTTTATAGGAACTCATTAAAACTTAATTACTTTGATTGAAAATATGAGAAAAGCACCCTTGTTTTTTATAGCAAACCCGAGAACTTTGAAATTTAATTACAAGAGAACCATGGCCGACCGCCAAGTTCTTTTTGCACGTAAATTCTTAAGAAATCGCGGTCCATCGAGGATAATTTTTTCGCGAATTTTGGGGGTGAGCCCGCTAATGTATAGTATTACCGAGGATTTTTTTTAAGTTTTACCCTCTTGGAACACTACATGACTTGTTTACCAAAAAGAGACAGCGAATTCTTTAGAAGAAGAGGACCATTATGGACCATTATAACAGGATTTGAGGATTTGTTGTCTTGAACGATAGATTTTCATTCATGATTTCTTAAAAAAACGTAACCGCAAATTCTTCAGAAGACGAGGAAATTTGATAAAAACATATGTCAATTTATATTGAAATGTCAAATTTCACATTTTTTGGCGATGCGAGTAGAATAGAGTTGAGTATGTGCTCAGCACACTATGACTAGAATGTATTGAATCTTGGTCTATATAGAGTATGACAGCAAAGGCCTAGAGTTAAACAAGTGATGACGAAAAACAGAATGTCAAATTGGATTGGGTTGAAATTATTCGAGTTATTCGAATCCATTCGATTTTCTTATATGTATGACGTCACAAGGGAAAATAAAAAAAAATAAAATTTATATATATATATATACATATACGTATACATACAAATATGTCTATTTTATTTTGTTATACATAAATAAGTATTTTTGCCATTTTTTATTATTACCAAGCTTCCGTTAGTTTTAACTCGAAACAAAAATCCACGGAAATCAAAATACTACAAAAAATATGCAACAAAAATGTTGTTTTATTAAAACCTCCCAGAACCAAAAGATCCTCCACTATCGCCACAGATTCTAATCATGTTGTTATCATATATTTTCATTTTTAAATCCTAAGAATTCGGGGCCCATGGAGGAAAAGCACAAACAAGTGCAGCGAATGAGCAGAAAGGAGTGGTCTTCCTAGGACCGCGACATCTTAGGTGTTTGTTAAATAAGTTCTTATGAAGTTGCGGTCCAAGGAAGACCATTCCTTTCTGCTCATTCGCTGAACTTGTTTGTGCTTTTCCTCCATGGGCCGCGAATTCTTAGGATATAAATATGGAAATGCCATGGTTGTTATCTGTGGCGAGCCAAAACTGAAGGTAGTTTGCAATTTAATAAAAAAAACAAGAAAGGCAAATATATTTGAAATTTAATTTTCCATTTTGCCCTTATGAAGTCATATAAAAATTCGAATGCATTCGAATAAATTCGTCTGAGCTTTTCGTGTTCTCATTTACTCGATACGTTTTCCATCACCTTTTCTGGTTCGACTGAGTTTTACGTCAGCACACTTATGATATTTATTCAGGCCAGTTTCCCTACACATTCCAACTCATTCAACTCATTTTGAAACTTGTCAATTCGAATTCGTATTTTTTGATATTCATGCAGATGTCTATTACATGAATTAAAAAAATATTCGTGGCATCGCCAACTTGATTACTTTTACTCGTGGCATCGGCATCGTATCGTGCAGGTCTCTAATACCTATCGAAATGTAGAAGACATTTTTTAAATCGGACCATTCGTTAAAAAGTTATGCCCGATCAAAGTTTTATATCTCCATCTCTCTCGCACTCCCTTAAGCTGAGTAACGGGTATCTGATAGTCGAGGCACCCGACTATAGCGTTTTCTCTTGTTTTTAAATTTAATTTTTAGAACGTCATTGGATACTGCATTACACATTATATGTGATTACACAGAAAATAACAGTGCCGCAGAAATATTTAATGTTGGGAAAAGGATTTTAGAAAAAAATCCAAACGTAAACATCCGAAACATTAAAGGAGAAACACCTTTGCACATAGCGATTATCAGGCAAAATGAAGAAATGGTACAGCTTTTGGTTAAAGTGCCAAATATTGATATTAACTTGCGCACTTTCGAAGAAAAGTGTCCTTTGGAACTTAGTTTATCATTAGAAGATCGAGATTTTAAAATAGCCTCAATACTTATAAACATGGGCGCACAACCAATTTCTATTAAGACAAAAACCGGAGATAGCCTCCTACAGGTTTTTGCATTGAACGGACATCATGGGGAGCGTGCAGCAATTTTCTTGGCCGATTATTCCAATCTTGATCATATAAATTTACGTGGCTTAACAGCATTACATATTGCAGCTTTAAAAAACAGGCCAAACTTAGTAAACAAGTTGATTGTTAAGGGTGCTTCGTGCAATTTACAACACGTTGATAGCGGTTTAAAATCAGCTTTGCATATTGCAGTGGAAGCTAATGCCGTTGAAGCCTTGGAGGCTTTTGTTTACCATAAAAACAATGTAAACGATGTTGTTGATTTCAATTGTAAAGACATTAATGGTGACTCTCCGTTAAGCCGATGCTTAGCTCTTAATAGAACTCAACTGGTTCCAATTCTTATACGAGGAGGCTCAGATGTCAACGCGAAGAATAAAGATAATTTGACACTATTGCATCAATCAATCAAGAATGGAGATAGTGACACATCATTATTTTTACTAGAGCAAGGAGCAGACTTTACAGCTGTCACAGGTAATAAAAATTTAAAAAATACTTTTATCCTCTAATAATTTTATTCCATTAATAGATGATCAGGATTCCGCATTGGACTTATCGATCGAATACGATCTACCTAGAGTTTTGGATGCTCTTTGCACAAAAGGAATAGGACTAATATCCGATAAAAATGGAGTTTCACCATTATGGACAGCTTTGGAACTAGGAAACGAAGATGTGGCACGAGTACTTGTTCGACACGGTGTTGACACCGACTGTTGGGACAAAGGACCTGAGGGATGTCAACAAACCCTTTTACATCGTGCCATTGATGAGAACAAAGAATATATAGCTATTTTTCTAATTCAAAGTCAATGCGATTTAGATTCTGCACGTCAGCCGGGCCCGAACGGGGAGGGCGCAAATGAATCAAGAGAAAAGTCATCTCCGTTGCATTTATGTTGTCAGTGGGGCTTAACCAAAGTTCTTCAGAGTCTAATAGATCATGGTGCTAATGTAAACGTAGTAGACGCTGAAAACAAATCCCCACTTCATGTAGCCATTGAAAACCAACATGAAGAGATAATATCCATTCTTCTTTGTCACCCTGTCATAGACCTAAAGCTACGTGATAGAACTGGAAACACACCCTTTGCAGCCGCTCTGGGCATCCGTAATCATAAGGCCGCCCAACGAATTTTAGATAGATTTCCTACAGCAGCTGAGCAAATGGACTTGCGCGGCCGAAACTTTTTGCATTTAGCAATTATAAAAGATGATTTAGAAAGTGTCTTATTTTTGCTATCTATTCAGGTAGATGTAAATTCGCGCGTACATGATGTCAATCAATCTACGCCTTTACACCTGGCGGCAGCATCACATAATGAAATGATTACTAGAAATCTGATTTTAGCCGGAGCCCGTATGAATGAGCGGGATGCTGTCCAAAAATTGCCTCTGCATATCGCCATTGAACGTGGAAATCTACCTGCTGTATCTGCCTTGATTCAAAACAATGCCGACTTTGATGCAGCAGATGCTGACGGCAATAATGCTTTACACATTGCTGTACGCTGCGGTCAGTTTTTCATTGCACGTGAATTATTAACTGAATCAAGAGTGGACGCAGAAGCAACTAATTTAAAAGGCCGAAATCCTATGCATGAATTGTGCCGGGTTGTCGAGGATAATACAGCCGCCCTTATTTGCGAATTATTTCTTGAGTGTATGCCAAAGTATCCAATTAACCTTCCTGATATGGACGGTAATACTCCACTTCTGCTTTCCTTTATGAGAGGGCAATCGCCACTTTGTAAAATACTTGTGAAAGCAGGGGCGTGCCTTGGTAGTGAAAACAGAGAAGGAGTAAATATTTTTAATTTCAAGTTGGCCACGGATCAGTTACTTCACAAATTATTGGACCAATTGCCACAAGAATCACCGTGGTCAGAATGTGACTTATGCCAGGAGTGTACAACTAGGTTTACAATTACGATGAGAAAACATCATTGGTAAGAACAGAATCAGTTCAAATTATAACAATTATATTATAATGTTTTCCTATGATATATTTTAAGCCGGCATTGTGGACGGGTCCTTTGCTCCAAATGTTCCAGTAACGATGTGCCCATTCTAAAATTCGGAATTAACAAACCAGTCAGAGTTTGCACCGTTTGCTTTAATGTGCTGCAATGTGGAAACGGATTATGTTCTTAGTTTAACATAAAATAGTACCTATACCAATTATAAGTGGTATTATATTATTTGTATATCATTATATACCATTATGCTGTTGAAATAAAAGTTTTTATATCAAAAATAAAATATTTAAAAAAATACCGTTGCTGATCATTCCTATTAAAACACAAATGTTAAATGTTGTACTATTTTGACATTAATTTGTATATCTTCTAATGGCAGCTATATAATATAGTCGTTCGCTTCATGTTAAATTTAATTCGAAATTCTGAAATAATAAAAAAGAGTCATATCCAAGAGTAGAAGAGAATTCAATAAAATCCATGATTAGGTAAATAAGTTTAAAAAAGTATCGATTTCAGTATCGATTTATTTGATATTTTTTAATATCGATCTTAATCTGATACATGGACGTTATTCTAACGATTTATTAGAGAGTAACAAACAAAAATGGCGTTACAAACAAAATCACTTAAAGTTGGGGCAAATTACCATAAAAGAACCGCGTGTTCTTGGTAAATTTTTTTCGCTTCTTGAAGATTGTTTGACCAATTTGGGCTCAAGAATCGAAAAAAATCAAACGCGAAGATATAACGAATAGAACGGTACTGTAAACATTAACTTACCGTTTAATTAGCCTTCTTTGAGAGCTTCACACGATATATCTCAAGGGGCCCGTTTCAGGTATATATGATGGACGTTGATGCACTACGAGAAGTACAAACAAGTGGACAAACAACACCAAACACGTGCTTGTTACGCGCGCGGGCCTTTTATCAATTAGGGAAAAAAGGCGAGTTCGCGAGGAAAAATACATAAAACAATATAAGACGGGACACATAATAAAAATAAAGAAGCAATTAGGAGTGAAGCAAATGAGTTAAAATATTAGTTTATAATACCGGGATAGAAGTTGAAATGGAAATTAAATGACAAAGGTTGTTATAATTATTACATAGAGCGCGAAAGGGCTCGTGCAGACTAAAATTTGATGTATTGTACATCGTGGCAAATTAAGAGGATAATAATTTCGTGTTAGTCTTACGGGAACATTAAAAGTTAGGCGGCTTACAAGTTCTACAGAATCAAAATCACCTCTTATAAGATTATGCATAAAAATAGTACTGTAACGATTTTGCCGCCGTGGAAGGGCGGATCTCGTCACGGAAAGCCGAGCGGAACTTCTTTTTAGGTCGGTGCTCGGTCACGATCCCGTCAATGCCCACTTCCTCGTCTAAGCTCAATTAAAAACACACGCGTAGTTCCTAATTATTTCGCAGCTTTATTGGGTCTTATACGAGGGCTGTCTGATAAATAACCGACCTAACCATGATGCACGCGACTTTTTCAAATTTTTTTTTTTAATTTTCTACATAGTTTCCTTGTAACTCCACAAACTTCTTCCAGCGGTGCTCCCATCTCTGCAACCCTTCCAAATTGTACTTGCCGTCTTTGTCTGCAAAATACGAGGTCACGAAAGAGATTGCCTCCTCATTTGACGAAAATCTCTGGCCGCCGAGCGCAGTTTTAAGTTCAGGAAACAAAAAAAAGTCGCTTGGTGGCCGATTTTTCGTAATTTCTTCCTTTAGCTTGTCCAATAATGATGCATAGTATGCTCCTGTTATAGTTTTTCCTTTTTCAAGATTGTAGCGAGCGAAGTACTTGATATATTATTTACTTATTTACTTCATCAAATATACACATATTTATACACACTTATTAATCTCAACATTTGGTTGACAACGGTCTGCATATCGGCCATGCTAAAATGCTGACTATGCATTCCCACGGTGCCGGCTGGCTCTCTCCCACTAACAAATCGAGCCAGCCGTCTCAGTGCATATATGTGTGTACATGAATATGCTAACGTTGCATTTACTTCGCCCGCTGCTCACTCAATTCTAGACACTAAGAATGTTTGACTTTTGAATAAATTCACTGTCAAACTGGAGGTCTTCGTGTTTACAATTTTTTATTGAAATCCCTTATCACATGGCGACCGTGACAGGACCGTCACAATCCTGTGTAAAATAAAAACATATTATTGTTATGGTGTTTACGTGTATTAACTGTAAAGTTATACAAACATAAAAATTAAAAAAAAAAATTAAAAACAAACCTTACTTCACCCCTCGTGGGTACATATTGAAAAACTTGAAAGTTAAACTAATACAAAAAAAAAATTGTACCCAAATGGAACAAAAATAAAATTAAAAAAAAAAAAAAATTAATAAAAAAAACAAACAACAACTGCGAATTTTTGTAAAGTGCGGTGAAGTGAAGTGCCCCGCCGAAAGAAAGAAAGTGTGGTAGGCAGCCCCGTCTACTACACCACCGTTTGGATAAGAATGGAAGGTGAAGAAGAAAGTGCGGTAGACAACCCCGTCTACTGCGCCGCCGTCTGGATAAGAATCGATTGCGAAGAATAATGTGCGGTGGACAACCCCGTCTGCTGCGCCGCCATCTGGATTAGGCGAGGTGAGGAAGAAAGTGTGGTAGGCAGCCCCGTCTACTACACCGCCGGTTGGATGAGAATCGAATATGAAGAATAAAGTGCGGTAGACAACCCCGTCTACTGCGCCGCCGTCTGGATAAGGCGAGGTGAGAAAGAAAGTGCGGTAGACAGCCCCGTCTACTGCGCCGCCGATTGGAAACGGAACACGGTAGGCCTATCGCCCACTGTGTCAACGTGGGATGCAGAAAGATAAACCCACTCTAGAGGAGGCTCTAGAGGCACAACCAAAGGACGGTCCCAGGCCAATCAGCATCGCTCCAAACCAACGAGGGAAATTTAAAAAAACGGCTCAAAGAGCTAAATTCCTTACTCCACCGGGAGAAGAAGGGCGGACTAAGAAATTAGTTCACCGCTGAATTTTTGTAGCACTGGCAACGCGTTTACGCGGGTTGCGTTAGTTAAGATCATTAACAAATAATCATATACATTTACTAACATACAACTTTCGGTGTAAGCTTAGTATAATTAAAATTTTTGTAACCAGTTACTTGTGGTAATGTAAACCGAAAGTTGTGAATATTTTATAACCTCATCCATAAACACATAAATATTTTTTTTTGTCTCGACCACTCACTGTTCCATAATTAATATTTTTATGTATATATATATATTCATATAAAAAAAAATTCAAAATGGGTTTGTGGAGCTCCAAAGAAGCCGAAGTAAAAGAAAACACGGCTAACGTAGTAAACAATGTAGTAGACGACCACACACCCCTTTTGAACTCAATGTTCGTACTTATGATTGTCCTTACCGTTTGTACCATTATCCACGTAATCTTCAAACTACACAGCACTTACAGAAAGTGCCTTAAAAGAGACAGCCATTACCGCGATTGCATGAGCCGAGCACAGGGTCTAGACGTCATTTGAAACAAAATACGTTTATATACAAAAAAAAAAAATAATAATAAAAGTTAGTTGTCAAGGTAGTTAGGATGTCAGGCTAAAATAGATTTAGTAATTCTGGCAGAACCAGACTTTTATAACAGAACTCGAATTTTGTTAGCCCGAGAAAATTTACCAATAACAATATATGAATTTGAACACAAATACATCCTTGGCCATCACACGGCTCGACCACGATCTGCGGGACTGGGTTTTCCTAGAAGGGACACAAAGAAAAATGAATTTAACTCTCCTCCTCCATACACACTCACAAAATATAATAGACAAATAGGGTTTTCGTTGCTAAACACTTTGGGTCATTTATTGTTTTAAATCTTGGGGAGTTTTGGCGGGGCACACAAAGTCTTTTTGTCACACCACTTTAGTCAGATCGTTCGGAAAAAAATATATTCGTCGAGGGGAAAAAAATATAAAGCGGGCGCTTACGTTTCCTCCCACAGTAGATCTGGCCAGTTGATCTCCCAGCCTCCTGCAGCGGCAACCGGGTCGTACACTTCACTACCGTCGCTCGACATAGTTTCTTATTTCCACTTGTTCACTTTTCCACGGCGGGGCGATTGCACGGGGGGGTACCGAGTCCGATGTAAACTGGCGCGCCCGAAGTCTCAATAGTTATTGCCCCTCCTCCTCTTTGACATCGGCTTACGTACCCCACCTTTTGCTTTGCGCTGGCGTCGCTGCCGCTGCGCTTTAGCTTTTTCCAGGCCGAGTTATTTCCCCTTGCTCGAAAACATCGCTCAAGTTGGTTGCCATTTGGTTCGATCGTGCGTTTGACAGCTTGCAGGTGTTCGAACTGTTCGATGGTGCCGATGCTGATATTTGGAGTATTCGCGGTACTCAGGCGCTCGATGGTTTGGTTATATGCAGATGGTGATGTTCGACGTGAGCGTGTTGGAGAGCGAGAGTGAGAGCGTCGAGTTGCGTGTGGATGTTGATGAGTGGATGATGAGAGCGTGTTGGAACGGTTTGCATCAGAGAGCGAGAGCGAGATTGTACGATGGTGTGAACGCTGTGCTCGATGGTTAAGTTGTGTGTGGGAGCGTGTTGGAACGGTTCGCATCAGAGAGCGAGAGTGTTCGATGGTGTGAACGCTGTGCTCGATGGTTAAGTTGTGTGTGTGAGCGTGTTGGAACGGTTCGCATCAGAGAGCGAGAGCGAGAGTGTTCGATGGTGTGAACGCTGTGTTCGATGGTTGAGTTGTGTGTGTGAGCGTGTTGGAACGGTTCGCATCAGAGAGCGAGATCGTTCGATGGTGTGAATGCTGTGCTCAGGTGTTCGATGGCTTAGACCATGATGGAACTATACAAGGTGATCTCGTCGCGAGAGCTGCTCTCTTTTGGGGACGTTAATTGTGCCAGTCGTTTGTCAAACGTTGTCGAAAGAGGTTGTGTAGCGCTTTTTTTTCGTTGTCTTCTTCTTGATTGTGTACACAGAAAACGTTACATTTTGCAGCTTCGTTTTCTCTGTGTTTCTTGTTGTGTTATATTCTCGTATGTGTGTAATTAATAATTATAATTACTAATTATACAATTAGTTGGCCAAAAAAAAATGTTAAAAATATTACTATAAATAGTTTTCTTGACCTTATTTTATATTTAAGTAATTAATTTTTATACAACTGTCTGAAGTATAAATTTAAATACAAAATTTTGCTTTAAATATTTCGTTTTATTTATTCCTGAAACATATTCCGTCCTGAAAGCGAATACAAAAGCAAAAACGAAGCGTGCGAATGAAATACTAGTTCTATCTCTTTCTAGCGCTTGTCTCTCTGAGAGCAGAGAGAGAGTGCTGAAAAATAACGTCCTCGGCAGAGCTGACGAGATCACCTTGTATAGTTCCATCATGATCCACACCATCGAACGATCTCGCTCTCGCTCTCTGATGCGAACCGTTCAAACACACCAATCACAACTTCGATGTCTAAGCCATCGAACACCTGAGCACAGCATTCACACCATCGAACGATCTCGCTCTCTGATGCGAACCGTTCCAACACACTCACACACACAACTCAACCATCGAACACAGCGTTCACACCATCGAACACTCTCGCTCTCGCTCTCTGATGCGAACCGTTCCAACACGCTCACACACACAACTTAACCATCGAGCACAGCGTTCACACCATCGAACACTCTCGCTCTCTGATGCGAACCGTTCCAACACGCTCCCACACACAACTTAACCATCGAGCACAGCGTTCACACCATCGAACACTCTCGCTCTCGCTCTCTGATGCGAACCGTTCCAACACGCTCTCATCATCCACTCATCAACATCCACACGCAACTCGACGCTCTCACTCTCGCTCTCCAACACGCTCACGTCGAACATCAGCATCTGCATGCAACCCAACCATCGAGCGCCTGAGTACCGCGAATACTCCAAATATCAGCATCGGCACCATCGAACAGTTCGAACACCTGCAAGCTGTCAAACGCACGATCGAACCAAATGGCAACCAACTCGAGCGATGTTTTCGAGCAAGGGGAAATAACTCGGCCTGGAAAAAGCTAAAGCGCAGCGGCAGCGACGCCGACGCAAAGCAAAAGGTGGGGTACGTGAGCCGATGTCAAAGAGGAGGAGGGGCAATTACTCTTGAGACTTCGCGCGCGCCAGTTTACATCGGACTCGGTACAACCCCGTGCAATCGCCCCGCCGTGGAAAAAGTGAACAAGTGGAAATAAGGACACGACCCGGTTGCCGCTGCAGGAGGCTGGGAGATCAACTGGCCAGATCTACTGTGGGAGGAAACGTAAGCGCCCGCTTTATATTTTTTCCCCTCGACGAATATATTTTTTTCCGAACGATCTGACTAAAGTGGTGTGACAAAAAGACTTTGTGTGCCCCGCCAAAACTCCCCAAGATTTAAAACAATAAATGACCCAAAGTGTTTAGCAACGAAAACCCTATTTGTCTATTATATTTTGTGAGTGTGTATGGAGGAGGAGAGTTAAATTCATTTTTCTTTGTGTCCCTTCTAGGAAAACCCAGTCCCGCAGATCGTGGTCGAGCCGTGTGATGGCCAAAGATTACGACGGAGTCTTGCACTCGATTGTCGGATCCGAAGCTCTCACCAGTCCTGGGGCACGCAGTGACCGTGGATCACGACGGAGCTACGCTCGTTTGTCGGGTCCAAGGGCAATGCGGATCCCGGAGCGTGTGGCGGGTGGAACTTTCGGCGGAGTCCTGTACTCGATTGTCGGAGTTTAAACCAGCTGCAGGTTTCGGCCCATGGTCGGCATCACTGGGTGACAACACCCCAAATCTCTTCCCCACCCACCCCCCCCCCCCCTTCCCTTCTGCTGCTCCTGCCGATCAGGATCGGACCGCGTGGTGGCCAAGTAGTACGACGGAGCCACGCTCGATTGTCGACTCCAAGGGTCATTGCGGGTCCCGCTGTGCGTGGCGGGTAGGGATCACGACGGAGCGCGGCTCGATTTGTCGGATCCAAACCCGCTACCAGTTCCGGCCACAGGGCCCGTATAGGGTTGTTTTATCTCGCCCCCCCCCTGAAGTCCTTGAACTTAAATAAATTATTGTAAGTGACCCTGGGAGCCCTGAGCACACTATCCCAGCCTGAGAACTTCCTTACATGGCGCCCGAACAGGAACTTCAAGGATAAGATTTTTTTTTATAAAATTTTCCTCAAAAAAAAAATAATATAATTTTTTGTTTTAAGAAAAGTTTAAATTTTTTTTGGGGGTTATATGGAGTAAAGACCCATGAGATAGGCACCCAGACCCTATGAGCAGAAAAGCAGGGAAAAGAAAGGATTTTTTTGGCACACACACAGAGTTTTTCCTTAAAATGGCGATATTTTCGATTTTTCTCCTCTACGAAACCGCGGGGTAGCCAAGGATTACGACGGAGTCTCGAACTCGCATGTTGGATCCGAAGCTGCCCGGTGCCGGAGCGCGAAACGGCCGTGGATCACGACCGAGCTAAGCTCGATTGTCGGGTCCAGGCGCACGCGGAAAATTCCCCCCCCCCCCCTCCCCCTCTCGCTCTCCCACGCTGTCCCGAACGCGGCGGACACGTGGCCGGCAACGGGAAGAGGGGGACGCAAATTTTTTTTTCCTCCTCTCGCTTCCCACGCTGTCCCGAACGCGGCGGACACGTGGCCGGCGACTATAAGAGGAGCACCGCGGGCTACCAGAAGGCAGTCAAGCTCCAGTCGGTGAACATCGTCGCGCACAACCAAAATCACCAGTAACCACTCTGAAGGATCCTAGTATCCCTTCTCGTGAAAACAAAGGACCTCAGAGTCCTGCAAAATATTCGGCATCCTCGCTCCGAATTATTTTCATCGTGCGCAGCCAGGACCCCGGTCCTATAAAAAATATATTTGGTACCCTCGCTCCGAATTATTTTCATCGTGCGCAGCCAGGACCCCGGTCCTATAAAAAAAAAATATTCGGTACCCTCGCTCCAAATTATTTTCATCGTGCGCAGCCAGGACCCCGGTCCTATAAAAAAATATTCGGTACCCTCGCTCCGAATTATTTTTATCGTGCGCAGCCAGGACCCCGGTCCTATAAAAAATATTCGGTACCCTCGCTCCGAATTATTTTTTTCACGCACCACTAAGCGGTAGTATTTGTTTTATATAAATTTTTCTTTCCCCACGATCGGAAACCATGGGTATAAGGTGGATATCCTACCGCCGCAAGGAGGAACTACAACTCCTCTGCGTCGAGTTCGGGTTATCCCAAGGAGGAACCGTCGAGGAACTGCGCAGTCGGCTAGCGACTTTCCACACCCGTGAGGACCTGGAGCCAGAACTCCAGGACCGGGCCAATGAATCGGCCGCGAGATTTCCGGAAGCAGCCACACCCAGGGATAAATCCTCATGCCCGTCGGGAGGACAGGAACCCCGGGAACAGAAGATAAACACACCAGGCATCGACACTGGAAGCACCGCACTAGGACTGGAAGTACCGCCAGACAACCGGCCGGAAGTGAACACAAACGCGGACCCTCCCGCACGCGAGGAAATATCCGCGGCTTTGGAGGAAAAGCTACGGAACTGGGGTATTTCGTTTGACGGTCGGACCGACCCACTCACATTCATCGAGAGACTGGAGGTACAAGCTGAAGCATACCGACTCAGGACCGCACGACTCCCCAGGGTAATCTCCAGGTTGCTGACGGGAAAAGCGGAAAGTTGGTACCGCACCTTTTAGATGCAGGACGTGACGTGGGAAATCTTTAGGAGGGAATTCCTAGACTTCTTCCTCCCACCACAATACTTCCAGCGATTGGAAGACACAATCCAGACAAGATATCAGCGACCGGACGAGAGCTGCAAGGAGTACGTGGTTGAGCTTCGTCTCCTGATGCAGCGGGCAAAGTTTCCTCCGGCACAGGAACTGGAGCGACTCTATCAGAATCTTCGACCGGAATACCAATTGTTCGTGAGACGACAGGACTTCGAGGATCTAGCCACTCTGATCCAACGGGCCACGGCTTATGAGATCACACGCGACCGCGATCGAGCGCTTCACGCCAATTATCTAGCAGCGATGCCACACCGATAAACCAGACAGCACCGGCTCCCACACCCTACACAGGAAACGCGGGACACCCCCTGGAACTTCCCGGCACCCCGGCGACCAATCGGATGTTGGCACAGGTAACCCAACATCCTATTGATGTACGGAACGCTTGTCGCCGCTACGGGGAAGCAGGACACTTCAGCCAAGAGTGTCCCAATCCTCAAGTCCTGTTCTGTTGGCAGTGTGGAAGGAGGGGAGTGAGGACCAATACATGCTGTCGAACTCCAAACCCGGGAAACGGAACGAGTCCTCGCCCATCCGGAGAACCAGCGAGGACCACACACCATGGACCCCAGAACTAACCCCACCTTTACGGCTTGAAGGAGGGCGCATCGTGGCGACGGTTAACATAGAGGGGAAAACATTTCACGCCACCCTGGACACCAGGGCGTCTAAGAGCTTCATCAGCGACATTGGGAGTGCCAGTAACCGCCGGGATGTGAGAACCAAGATTGCCCTGGCAGATGGATCCACCACCGACGTCACCCACGCCCTGACCACCACCGTAACCCTAGGACGGGATACAGCTAAAACCACACTACTAGTGCTACCGTCCATCCTGGACGAGATCATCCTCGGCATTGATTTTCTCTGCGGGATCAAGACCACTATCCAGTGTGGGAAAGCCCAGTTGTCTCTGTCGTACCATAGTCCATCGCCAACAAACAGAAGCAAGCCACCTACTGCCACCCCACGAGTAGCTGCTATCGGCCCAAGCACCGTCGGACCGACGCCATCACCACGCTGCACGGTACCACCCGTGGCAGCCCCTCGACAACCACCGCCTCGACTACAAGCCTGCGCGCCCACCGTGGCAGCCCCTCGACAACCACCGCCTCGACAACAAGCCTGCGCGCCCACCGTGGCAGCCCCTCGACAATCGCCGCCGCAAATCCAAGTCAAAGCAACCACCGTAGTACCGCAACCACGACCTACACCAGCACCAGGGAGTACGTCGATTTATTTAGAACCCTTGGCCGACGCCGCCGCAGCACGAAGGAACAACCCCTTTCGCAAGTCACCCACGACTACTCACCCACCGAGACAAACCCAAGAGGCCACAGCCAGCCTAGCAACGGTCGTCACCGAAGTACCCGAGGAATCCCGGATCCAAGCCTTTTTTGAGGAAGAACTAGCTCCATTTGATCATATGACCGGTACCTCTCACATAGCCGAGCATAGTATCGTCATGAAGGACGACAAGCCCATCAAACAGAGCTACTTTCCGAAGAACCCTGCCATGCAGAAAATCATCAACGAACAGGTTGATGAACTGCTTCGCGACGGACGCATCGAACCATCCCGGAGTCCTCACAGCGAAACCATCGTCCTCATCGGCAAAAAGACAGGAGATGTGCGCATGTGCGTGGACTACCGCCAGCTCAACGCTCACTCGGTGCCCGACGCCTACCCCTTACCGCGGATAGGACACATCTTGGAACGACTGCGCAATGCCAAGTTTATCTCGACGCTGGACCTAAAAAGCGGGTACTGGCAGATCCCGGTGGCCCCAGACAGCCGTGCCTGCACCGCATTTACCGTGCCAGGCCGCGGTCTCTTCCAATGGAAGAGACCCGCTGTCAGCGGGCATTGGACAGCGTGATAGGACCCGACATGGAGCCTCACGCGTTTGACATCATCGTCATCGGGACCTCGTTGGACGAACACTTCGCCAACCTACGGGAAGTACTCCGACGACTTAGGCAAGCCAACTTAAAGCTGAATAAGGCAAAGTGTAAGTTTTTCCAGCATAGTATAACGTACCTGGGGCACGTCATCAGCGAAGACTGAATCCACACCGACCCAGACAAGATAGCCGCGGTAAAAGAACTCAAGCCACCCACTAATTGCAAGGAACTTCGACGATGTCTGGGGATAGCATCCTGGTACCGGCGATTTGTGGAGAACTTCGCCACAATCGTTCAACCAATGTCCGCCCTACTCAGGAAGGGAAGGAAATGGACTTGGAGTGATCCTCAACAACAAGCATTTGAGGACCTGAAGAGGAAGCTCACCGAGGCACCAGTACTGGCCTGCCCGGACTTCAACATCAAATTCCAGCTACAAACCGACGCGAGCGACTTCGGCCTTGGAGCCGTTTTAACCCAGCCAGTCGATGGAACGGAACGAGTCATCGCCTATGCCAGCAGGAGGTTGCTTGCAGCGGAAGAAAACAACTCTGCTACGGAGAAGGAGTGCCTTGCGATAGTGTGGGCAATCAGGAAAATGAGGTGCTATCTCGAAGGATACCGATTCGATGTCATAACGGATCACCTCGCCCTGAAATGGTTAAACTCCATAGATAACCCGACAGGCCCGATCGCAAGGTGGACCCTAGAGCTTTAACAGTTCTAGTTTGACGTCTCATACCGACGGGGAAAGCAGAACGTAGTCGCGGTCTAGTCGCGGTCTAGGCAACCCCTAGAAACGCTCCAACAGGTGAGTGAGACCAACGAACCGAGCAAGTGAATCGCAGCAAAGATCAAACAGATCGAGGCCAATCCGGAGAAATTTCCTGACTATACCCAAGAGAACGGGCAACTCTACCGCCACCTCGACAACGCGTACAGGAAGGAGGAACATGGAGCATGGAGACTTTGCGTACCCAGCAACCACCAGCGCCGGGTTCTGGAAGAATGTCATGACCACCCCACTGCAGGACACCTGGGGATCCGGAAAACGACCACCCGAATCTGCCAAAAATATTATTGGCCGGGTTTGTTTCGAGACATCGCTCGGTACGTCCGACAATGCCCAGCCTGTCAGCAATTTAAGGTGAGTCAACGCAAACAAGCAGGGAAGATGCTGACCCGGAAATCAGAGGACCCATTCTCAACTCTGTGCGCAGACTTCGTCGGGCCTCTGCCCAGGTCCCGCAAAGAACATACGATGTTACTGGTGTTTTTGGACCATTTCACCAAATGGGTCGAATTAATACCACTGCGCCGAGCTACCGCTGCCAGTCTAGAATTAGCCTTCCGGGAACGAATCTTAGCTAGGTTCGGCACCCCAAAAATGTTCATCTGCGACAATGGGACCCAGTTCACCAGTAGGGCTTTCAAAGCATTCTGCATGAAGGCAGGAATGGAAGTGCAGCATACTGCCCCATACTCCCCCCAGCAGAATCCTACCGAACGGGCCAACCGCACCATCAAAACGATGATCGCGCAGTACGCCACTGAGGACCAACGAACGTGGGATCACCTGTTGCCGGAAATCACCCTGGCCATCAACAAGAGTGTCTCCGACAGCACCGGATTCAGCCCAGCGTATCTAGTCCAGGCCGGGAGCCCCGATTACCCGGAAGCTGGTTCAACGAGGTCACACCAGGGACCAGCGAAGCACCCAAAGACCCCCAGAGTAAGGCAGAGCATCTCAAGAACATTTTTCAAACAGCCAAGGAAAACATGGAGAGAGCCGCCCAAGAACAAAGTCGTTACTACAACTTGCGCCGACGGGAATAGAGACCGACCATTGGGATGTGGGTTTGGGTCCGAACTCACCACCTGTCCAACGCTGCGGAGGCGTTCAACGCAAAACCAGCTCCAAAGTTCGACGGTCCTTATAAGATCATAAAGTTTCTGTCACCAAACATCGTCAGAGTTCAACTTCGCAAGCGTCGCAACACAAGTCTAGCCGACTTGAAACCCTTTAGAGGAGACCAGACCACAGAGTACCCCGAAGAAGACGCCGAGGGGATCCACGAAACCACCCTAGAACCTCACCAAGCCCGAGACACCCGAGCGCCACTGACGGGTGATCCGGAAAAGCAAAACTAAAATAAGCCGCGGAATCCTTGCTACGACAAGGAGATTCAGTGGGGCCACTTGAGCCTTGGACCCCAGCGCCAACGCCCCACAACCCTCCCCATCGGTGGGGGGGTGTTTAACTCCTTAGGGTACACCACGCCAAAGTAGCCACACCTAGCCACCGCCATAGCCACAGACGACAACAAAACGACACACGAACTCGAACCTCCCTACCATCGCTGAGTATCCACGCTAACACACTCTTTTCTCCTATCTAGCGACCTCGGGTACCTCACGATGTCCAGCCGTGGGTCTTCGCCGGCCGAGATTCCTTGGACACCGCCCATGAGCCCCTGGCCTTGGAAGCTGCCACGATCCTGGCCCGAGTCAGCCAGTACGCTGCACGCCCGTCGACACTCAGCAGCCACAGCGACCACCAGGGATCCGCGCACCCAGGAGACGACATCCCAGGGAGCAGCCAGACCGATCCACTGCTGTGCTCCACGTCCCGACTGGCCACAGTTCGCGTCGTGGAGCCCCCGAGCGAGGAGGTCCAGCCGATCGCATGCGCCACCAGCAGCTGGGTGGACATAGCCGGACTAGGTCCACACCCCGGGGATGACACCCCAAGTGGTAGCCAGGCTGACGGAGCGGCACGGGAGCGAAGCCACCCAACCCGCCATACGGGCCGTCAGCCACTGGGTCGACGAGGTGGGACTACCCTCCTTTGGTCCCTCCATGCTTGAGGAAAGCCTCCGCCAGATACGGGTCGTAGACACACGTTCGGTTGCCGACCCCGAACTCGCCCAGGGAAGCTCGCCCGACTCCACGAACGACTCCGAGACGTCGTACGAGCCGGAGAGGCTACCCGAGTACCCCCGACTCCCTCCAGTGGCCATGCGCCTAGCCGCAGCCAACGCAGCGTGGAACCAGATCCCCATCGCGGACGACAGCTCGGGCGAGGAGTCAAGCCAGGACTCCGCGCTGTCGACAGAGCAGAGCTCCAGCAGCAGTCAGCCGGAAATCGTTCGTGACCAGGGCGAGTCCAACGAATCTGACGACAGCAGCCGCAGTGGAGAGAATGCGCAACTCAGGGACGCCGTCAGACCTCAAATGGCTGCAACCCTGCTGGACGATCGCTACAGCGACATTAGCGACGACGAGCTACCGCTACCATGGATCGCCGAGGTAGCAAACGAGGCGATGGCAACGCTCTCAACCAACGCCAGCGAAGAACACCCCAGCTGCAGCCACTTCCAGGACGAATGCCCAGCACCCTGGGAACTCTGCCTCGACCCGGAAGAGGAGAGGGAATTGCTGCGCGCATTGGAGGACGACCCGCTACCTCAGGCCATCCCAGAGGAGGACCAGTGGTCGGAAGCCCCCGCAGACTGGGCCGTAAACACCGAGCGACGCAGGCTGCCTAACGAGCTCATCGTTTTCGTACGGCAACAGGAGCGCCGAGGGGTACGATTTCTACGGAAGGTAAAGGGGCAAACCTACCGGATTTCAATCACCAACAGCCGGTTCGTCAGCATCTCGCTCCAGCACCCCGAAGAAAGGGGGGGGTGTGAGGAACCGTAGGACGGCCCTCACAATTGCCGACTCATTTTTGTAGTCATGTAGGAATATTTTTGGAGCCATGTAGGCTCATGAAGAGGTTATTATTAGTTAAGCTTTTTAATAGCCAACGTACCCAACACCGCCAAACCATCGAACCAGCAACCGCCACTTCGAACACCTGAGCTCAGCATCCACACCATCGAACGATCTCGCTCTCGCTCTCTGATGCGAACCGTTCAAACACACCAATCACAACTTCGATGTCTAAGCCATCGAACACCTGAGCACAGCATTCACACCATCGAACGATCTCGCTCTCTGATGCGAACCGTTCCAACACACTCACACACACAACTCAACCATCGAACACAGCGTTCACACCATCGAACACTCTCGCTCTCGCTCTCTGATGCGAACCGTTCCAACACGCTCACACACACAACTTAACCATCGAGCACAGCGTTCACACCATCGAACACTCTCGCTCTCTGATGCGAACCGTTCCAACACGCTCCCACACACAACTTAACCATCGAGCACAGCGTTCACACCATCGTACAATCTCGCTCTCGCTCTCTGATGCAAACCGTTCCAACACGCTCTCATCATCCACTCATCAACATCCACACGCAACTCGACGCTCTCACTCTCGCTCTCCAACACGCTCACGTCGAACATCACCATCTGCATATAACCAAACCATCGAGCGCCTGAGTACCGCGAATACTCCAAATATCAGCATCGGCACCATCGAACAGTTCGAACACCTGCAAGCTGTCAAACGCACGATCGAACCAAATGGCAACCAACTTGAGCGATGTTTTCGAGCAAGGGGAAATAATCGGGATAAAGTGTGCTGGTTAACTCGGCCTGAAAAAGCTAAAGCGCAGCGGCAGCGACGCCAGCGCAAAGCAAAAGGTGGGGTACGTAAGCCGATGTCAAAGAGGAGGAGGGGCAATAACTATTGAGACTTCGGGCGCGCCAGTTTACATCGGACTCGGTACCCCCCCGTGCAATCGCCCCGCCGTGGAAAAGTGAACAAGTGGAAATAAGAAACTATGTCGAGCGACGGTAGTGAAGTGTACGACCCGGTTGCCGCTGCAGGAGGCTGGGAGATCAACTGGCCAGATCTACTGTGGGAGGAAACGTAAGCGCCCGCTTTATATTTTTTTCCCCTCGACGAATATATTTTTTTCCGAACGATCTGACTAAAGTGGTGTGACAAAAAGACTTTGTGTGCCCCGCCAAAACTCCCCAAGATTTAAAACAATAAATGACCCAAAGTGTTTAGCAACGAAACCCCTATTTGTCTATTATATTTTGTGAGTGTGTATGGAGGAGGAGAGTTAAATTCATTTTTCTTTGTGTCCCTTCTAGGAAAACCCAGTCCCGCAGATCGTGGTCGAGCCGTGTGATGGCCAAGGATGTATTTGTGTTCAAATTCATATATTGTTATTGGTAAATTTTCTCGGGCTAACAAAATTCGAGTTCTGTTATAAAAGTCTGGTTCTGCCAGAATTACTAAATCTATTTTAGCCTGACATCCTAACTACCTTGACAACTAACTTTTATTATTATTTTTTTTTTTTGTATATAAACGTATTTTGTTTCAAATGACGTCTAGACCCTGTGCTCGGCTCATGCAATCGCGGTAATGGCTGTCTCTTTTAAGGCATTTTCTGTAAGTGCTGTGTAGTTTGAAGATTACGTGGATAATGGTACAAACGGTAAGGACAATCATAAGTACGAACATTGAGTTCAAAAGGGGTGTGTGGTCGTCTACTACATTGATTACTACGTTAGCCGTGTTTTCTTTTACTTCGGCTTCTTTGGAGCTCCACAAACCCATTTTGAATTTTTTTTTATATGAATATATATATATACATAAAAATATTAATTATGGAACAGTGAGTGGTCGAGACAAAAAAAAATATTTATGTGTTTATGGATGAGGTTATAAAATATTCACAACTTTCGGTTTACATTACCACAAGTAACTGGTTACAAAAATTTTAATTATACTAAGCTTACACCGAAAGTTGTATGTTAGTAAATGTATATGATTATTTGTTAATGATCTTAACTAACGCAACCCGCGTAAACGCGTTGCCAGTGCTACAAAAATTCAGCGGTGAACTAATTTCTTAGTCCGCCCTTCTTCTCCCGGTGGAGTAAGGAATTTAGCTCTTTGAGCCGTTTTTTTAAATTTCCCTCGTTGGTTTGGAGCGATGCTGATTGGCCTGGGACCGTCCTTTGGTTGTGCCTCTAGAGCCTCCTCTAGAGTGGGTTTATCTTTCTCGCATCCCACGTTGACACAGTGGGCGATAGGCCTACCGTGTTCCGTTTCCAATCGGCGGCGCAGTAGACGGGGCTGTCTACCGCACTTTCTTTCTCACCTCCGCCTTATCCAGACGGCGGCGCAGTAGACGGGGTTGTCTACCGCACTTTGTTCTTCATATTCGATTCTCATCCAACCGGCGGTGTAAGTAGACGGGGCTGCCTACCACACTTTCTTCCTCACCTCGCCTAATCCAGATGGCGGCGCAGCAGACGGGGTTGTCCACCGCACATTATTCTTCGCAATCGATTCTTATCCAGACGGCGGCGCAGTAGACGGGGTTGTCATACCGCACTTTCTTCTTCACCTTCCATTCTTATCCAAACGGGTGGTGTAGTAGACGGG
>JBAMCJ010001783.1:0-15806 GCA_037075205.1 Drosophila prostipennis
CACTCATAGAAATTTTTCCTAAATACTAGAAAAGTCGCCCTAAAACCGAGGTCGCCCTAAAACTACGAAAAATTTTCTGATTATACAGGTGGCTAGCCCTAAATATACGAAAAATCGCCATGGAAAATATTTTTTAGGGTTAGTTTTTTCAAAAAAGGCAAATTTGTCCTATATTTTAGGGCGAATTTTTATGAGTCGACTCCAAAAGTAATTCCTTCTTTTTAGGGCGAAATCGCCCTAAAACGTTGAACAAAAAAGCACAAAAAATTACCCTAAAAACTACCAAGATTCAAACGAATTTTAATGGATACATACATACATGTAAAACATGTTATGAACATGTGTGTGTAGTTGACAGGTCAAAACAAGTGAGTTAGAAAATCTACCTAACTTCACAGGCGAATCGCCTTAAAAATCGCACCAAAAGTTTGAAAACGGGTAGCCCAGCGGCCTAAGCACTCGCACTTTCAGATTTGCTGTTTGAAAATACAGGTCGTGGGTTCGATTCCTGTGTGGGTCAACACTTTTTTTTTTTGTTATTAGAGTTTTTATTACTAGTTAAACCTCAAATAAATATGGAAATTCTGAGTTTAAAGACTAATTTATGTTAAGCATGCGAAGGAACGGCCCGAAGTATCCCAGCCATCAGCAAAAAAATACAAGTTTTTGTTTGTATAACTTAGACCGCAAGAAAATAAGATGTGTACAGTGTTTGTACGTTGCTTAGCGCGATGGGAATGTGGTGCAGCGCTAGAGCGTTAGACTCCAGCTCGAGAGGCCGTGGGTTCGATCCCGCGTAGTGACACCTAATGTTTTTCTCAAGTAAGTTGTTTTTTCTCCTTATATATATCTCCTAAATTCGATTACAAAGATGATTTTTCAGTTATAACCGGCGGTTATACAAGTCTGCTGCGTCCTGCCCCAACGGCAACGTCCAATATAGCGCCGACAATTCAACAAATAAATTAGCTGAAACGATGTTCGTGTGTGTGTGTGTATGTGTTGAGTCCAGTTCCCAGGAAATATCAACCACCCATAACCCCCCCCCTCGACGAAAAATTAATTGATATTTTTGCTTTTATTTGGTTTTATTTTTATGGCGATTCGCCTTCAAAAATAGAAAAAAAATTTTAGGGCGATTCGCCCTAGATTTGTTGCCTAGTCGCCATTGACCCCCGTTTTAGGGCGATTTTCCTTGTTTTTAGGGCGATTTTACCGGAAAATTTCTATGAGTGTAAAGCCTCAACGTTTTTTATAAACCAATTTATTTTTAATTTAAATACCAAGAGGATTAAGTTATTTAACGACCTTTACTTAGTTTACTTAATTCATTGTTTTCACTAATGAAATACAAATTCAGGTTTTTTAAGAACATCATCGTATATATATTTCGGTGTTTGAAAGAAAGTCTTAATTAGTTTCTTACTCTACCAAATCTCTCTCATTTAAATTAGTTTGTATATATCTGAGCTCGACCTGGTTTTTGATAATAAATCTCGCCAAAATAGAAATACAAGTTTGTTGAATATTCAATTCATTATCGATTCTTCTGACGCAAACAAAAATTTGCAGCAATAAGAGAGAAATAACCTATAGATAAACAGATGAGAATAACTATTTCTTCATTAATTTGAAATCATGTAAAATTCCATTAAACTGTCGTTCTGCCAGCGAACTATTTCCACGCACTATCGCGGCTTAAATAATTTCTCGGGTACCAGGACATCCATAAAATCCGATTCCTGGAGGACAGACACCTGCATGCATAATTAAGAGATCCCCCGAGTCGGCGAAGGGTATTCCACTACATTAATGTTCCGCTGCGAAGGAGGTGGATGGAATGGAATCTCCGGGCAGATTTTGGATTTTATGCAGTGGTGTGGGATTAGTTTTGGGCGGTACTCGTATATGTATATGGTAAGTAAGCTCCAACGCACTTGTGACTGCTTCGTTGTTTTTGTTTCGTGAGCGAGTTTTGTTAACGAAGATGGATTTTTGTAGTTGCCTCACCTTCGTGCAGTTGTTTTTATTGTAGCTGCTGGCAGGGGCGACCTCGTCTTGTGTGTGTGTGTGTGTGGGGGGGAACTATAATAATGACGAAGGCATTAGAGGCACATTGCCATTGCATAGCCTACTTTTTGGGGCCCGCAGAGTCGACTCGAGCCGAGCAACAGCCACAACAATAAAGTGTAACATTAGCACGCACCAGAAACAACAAAAACTGGTTAGTCAAAGGCAAATAGTTATTTTGGCCATTATTCTTCTTTTCTCTTTCTGGCCGTTGTTTATGATTATTTTTCTTTTGGGCGGTGCATGGCCCTAATTACGTTTTCTGAATTGCCCAGATGAGTGGGTTGCTTGTTGCTTTAAACTCTCGACTTTCGATTGCAGCCAAAGCGAAGAATAAAAAAGGTTGCAGGCCACGCCCCCGCCCAATTTGGCAAATCACCATTTAGGTGCATATCGAACAGCCAGAAACGGATGCGAAACCTTCGGCCCTGTCTGCCATCTACTCACATATGTACCATAGACCTTTTCAAACAGAGTCAATAATTTACACCGAAAAGGAACACTTTGAGGTCAATTTGGACACGAAACACTTGCCCAATTTGCTTACACAAATTCCTTTTCTTTTCGTTTATTTTCGGCCCTCTTCCGATTGCGGAAAATGTCAAGCTCTACGGCTCTAGTACTCCTTATCTGCCGCCTCGATCGCCTTATAAACGATTGTTTTAATCGCTGCGACAGCATAAACAATTTTCCCTTAACTAAACGCGCTCCATCGCAGCGAATTCATTTCGCACACGCACGCCGAACGGAAAGGCTTTCCAGAAAGTATTCACGAAAAAATCGGTGGATATAACTAATTAGGACACGATTCCATTCGGGTCCAAGAACGATGGTCTTTATTATAATAATAATGTTACTAAAAATAATCTTTTTATATCTTAACTACAATTTTACAAAACTCCTTTACTTGTTATATTATACTCGTACCTTTTAAACAATTTGCTTTTTTTTCCTTTTAGAAATACTGTCTAACCAAATTATGATTTGATTTTATATGGGTTCTTGTGCCATTTGCATTTTAGAATGATTTACTTACCTGCTAACCCTATAAGGTTATTTAAATCCTTTTTTTAGGATTTCTTACTTCATTTCTGAATCTGTTTTCCATAGTACTTTTACCATTTACGCAAATCCTGCCGCACCGCGTCAGACGAAATGGGAAATATTTATATTTATATGTAAAAATAAATTCCTTTAATTATTATTCAGGTGAGCTGGCGGACCACTCCAACCATTTTTCCATGCGGCAAAGACCGAAATTTATTTCGGATATTTATTTCTTGACATTATTGATAAATGTTGTCGGCCACAGCAGAGAAACGGAAAACAAGCAGGAAAATTATATGGAAAACTCACGAAATCTTTTGACCAAATCAGAGACTGCAACGAATTGGAGGCGCCGCCCCGGGTTTTCCGCCACCCGAAAGCCCAAGAAAACTCCGCTGGCCAGCAAAAAGACCACTGTAATTAAAGGACTAATTCCCTTTCAACAATTTGGGCGTCATGTTTTGGTCTTAACTGATGATTAATTAGTGCGACTGTAGAATTTCTAGGGCCAGCCCAGCGCTATATAATTTTCTCACGAAATCTCATTGGGGTGTACTCATGCCTAGAGGTCATCATATTTCTGCTGATTATAACTCCGCGTCCGAAACTCCAATCCGCATTAGGCTCTTGAGAAAATGCCAATTTAAGGGACTTAATTCCATATTATGACCACGTCTAATTGCGGACACACACACACTCACGAATCCGTGGAGCTCCGCTGCATGCAAGTTTGTTTTCGTGCGTTCCTGGACATGCACACACCACCGAACCACTAAGCCACCAAACCACCGAGTGGTGGCCTAGTCCTTAAAGAAACTCCACCTCTGCCCCCGAAAGTTGCATGTGCTGCAAGGCGAGAGCGTCGATAGCCGCTACTTGTTGTAGCCTTGTCTTTTGCCAAGTCTTGACCAAATAACCTTTCCATGACTTTCCCAATTTATCACTCTCCGGCAATGCCAACTAAATGCAGCTAAATGCATGCTAAATATATGTGTGCCAAACCGTATAGCGGTTACCCATTTCAAGTTCATTTGTTAATGCACACCTTGATTTTAGCAATGGGGCGACACTTTTGGGGGACTTTCGACCTGGCTTGGCCGGTGAGGTCCAAGACTGCCCTCAAGAACAGCGAACAGCGATTCGCATGTCATGTTGCCTGGGACTAAAACAACTAAGAACATAAAAATAACTGCGAAATGCTAAAGCTCACGAATAACTAACTTATAATAACTCATGCGTGGTTAAGACGTCATTGCCTAAGGCTGTGTATCCCCACGGGGGATTATAATATAGCCCTATTTAGAGCACTTGAGAATTGCCGTGAAGTTAAGAGTCCTTTTGACAGTTTAAATTGTACATTAAAAATGATCAAAATTTAAGATATTAAAATCTGTATTGCACAGGTTTTAAATGCATAAGAACTTAAGGATCATAAAATACCTTTTATGAGGCCATTAACTTTCCTTCCTAACAAGTAGCTCTTCAAAAGAGCCATGAAATTGCAGGACTACAGGAGTACAGCAATATACATTACCTGGTATATTTAGCAACAAAATTTGCTAAAAACACGACGATTTCAATGACCTATCTAAAGGCGAAAGCACAAACTCATTAACCAAGGCGTCATCATCATCGGACGTTATTCATTACTCACCCAAAGTTCAGGGGAAAGGGAAGGGCACACACACCCTGTATAACGTCCGACAAATATGCAAATTTACGCACATCAAAAGTGAAAGTTCTAGATGGAGACCATAAAGCCCGAAAACACAGGAAAAAATCAATGCAGCCCTGCGAAGCAATGTGGTCAGTGGGGAGATGGAGATGCCCCCCAGCTTTGGGACGGCGGTATGTGGGTTCCCCGCGGGTGGAACACGATTAAACCGCACTGATTATGGGTTACGACCATTTCTTATGGTAGCCCAAAAGCGCCAAAAACTTCTACAACAAAATTGCCCAAGTGGCAGGTCCTAGAGAAGACCATTGATGACGGCTCCGCTGCACGCAATCTATGACATCACCAAAACGTTCGGCTCCCATTCGTGTTTTTTTCCGAGCTCTTGTTGGTTGGGCCTCTCCAAAAATTGCACCTCCCCAACTGACCCACAATTAGATTGAGTGCTGAGCCCCCTTTTATAAGGCGGGTTCTCCACGGGAATCTACTTGACACCACAAAAACCATGGCAATTTAAATGCACCTCACTAAGTTATTCTAACTCCGTTTTTTGTGTCCCCCAAGAGCACTGAACTTGTCGGGGGATCTGGGAAAAAAGGTGGTCAGGTAGTGTGTAAGTCAGTCGACTTGAGTGACATTACTTAATTGGAATTCAAATTAAAAAGTGCCTGAATTTAATCGCGTTCTCACTGGTTGTATTATTAAAATGCAATTTTTTCGAAACCGGTCCTTCTTGGGCGTCGAGTCCCGCTAGGACTTCCTGGCCGGACATGCAATTTTCAATTGTTTGTCATTAGGGCAATCTCAATGTAAATGCCTGACCTTTTGCGAATAATCACTCTCGGTCTGCGAAGGAGACGAATGCAATGGGTTTTTAATGATTATGTGAGTCAGTTCGGGGCTAAAAAACCTTGAAGATGTCTTAGAATGTTGGATTTCTATGAGTCCCTGCCTGTGATCTGCAAGATCTAATGCTCATAATTTTTATTTCTTAGAAATTAGATCACAAGGGTTTTTAATTTAAATGAAAATTGTTCATAATTACCCAAAACATTATAAGCTGGCCAGTTCCACCTTCCATAAGCTTTATCCGGGCCTAAGTTCCAACAAAATGTTTATTTGTTTGTTTTCGCGTTTTATCGCGGCACGTGTCCCGAATTTACTCTAAATGAGTAACTTCCGTTCACGGGAATGAAAAATTACTTACCAAAGGCAAAGCCCTAACATTGCGCCCAAGGCATTGGTCAGGTTTTCATGGATTTTCAATTTTCTCACCTACACTTGTGCGCAGGACCTGGGTCTACCTAATCTATGACTAATTATCAGAGCGACTTAAACGTTGCCGAAAGTCAACGTACCATAAAAGGAGGTTAATTCTATGCAATTTTGCATGGATTCGTGATTACTTTTCCTTCGCGCAGACGTATTAATTACATAGCGCAGTACATTAGGTCAACACTCGAACTCCAACCCAGCCTAATGCTAATTACGAGAAGTTAGAGTGAGCCGATTTGTTTACATCCAATATGAATCATCCATGAAGAGCTCTAGGAATTTTGAAACTTAAACGTCAAATATTTTTCTTTAACCCGATATCTAATGTTATTAATTTAAAAGGTGGATAGGTGATAGTGACAATTAACAGTGTTTGCCGGGTTTTGAACGATTTTACTAGGGTTGAACAGCCTTGTACCAAAATAAAACTAAGTAGCTTCAAACATTTTTTTAATTTTACAAATTTGAGAGATTTATTTGTGAAGTACTTAAGGATGAAATCGTAACATTAAACAGTCCGCCAGGCACTTAAAAATATTTGGATTCTTAAAAATAGAATTTGGTAGACATTATGTGCTTAAAATAGTTTCAGGACTTTCAGGCTCAACATATTTGCTATATAATAGCTTAATGACTTCAATCTTTAGGGACAGTTTAGCTGGTAGTGCCCGTTCAACTTTCCTAAACATTTCTTCCATTGTCTTCTGACTTGCGAGTTCTTCCTTCTTTTTCTCCCGATATTTTTGCTGCCTCACTCGATCGATTTCTCTCCTGGTTTTTAAAGCCTTTTTGTTCTTGGTGACCACTTCCTTTATATTCTTGCGATATATCCTGCTCCTTTCCGCTTCTCTGGCGCGATATTCCTGAAACTTGATCGGATCCTCTTTCATTTTCTCGCGATAGCGTCTCGAGCTTTCCTTGGTCCCTTTAGTTCTTGCACTTGGGGTTTCCCTCTTCACTTTAGTAGTTGCTCTAACCATCTGGATTAAATTTAAAGTTTGGATAATAAAACTATTCTTACCATTAAAAAGTTAGGATTACTTACTTTGTTAAAAATACTTTTTTGAGTGTTCAGGAAGTTCTTTATTATTACGGACACTTTTAAACCTGCAATGAGGACTGGAAAACAGAGCTATTGTATATTTTTTTAACGTTTTACTTTTCGAGTTCTTCTAACATTTGTTTATGTTTACTGGGCGTCTATCAGCTGTTATACGCTAACAGTACAGAGTTGCCAGTCCATCGCATTAATTTCAGCGGGAAAGTACACCTAAATATTGATATATTTCCGGAAAAGTATTATTAAAAACTAATTTTTTAAGAATGTAAAATTAAAAGAACAACTGCAATATTCAATATTTTAAGTGTCGTACAAACTTTATTATTTAAATTTCACAAAATATAAGGGGGATTCCCTAAACTGTTGAATTGCTGAATTGTTGAAAATTCAACAAAAAATTTCAGCAATTAAGGGAACGACCGAAAATGGTTCCTGTTGAATTTTCAAACAGCTGTTATTTGTTGAAAAATTTCAGGAAACTTAAAGCATGTAAAATTTGATTTATTATTGCTAGTTACTGTCTAAAAGTGTTACCAAGGTAAAAAGAACCACAAATATGCTTTCTAAGTTGATTTTAAAATAAATAATGCGTACTGGTGATACTAAAATGTTACAGAGTTGCCACAACTTTTAAAAAAAGGTGACAACTCTGGCTTTTCAGCAATTCAACAAAATTTTCAGCAGCCTCGAGGCTGTTGAATTGCTGAAATTTCTGAAAGTTGACTTTGTATGGAACAGCTGATTAACAGCTGACCAAAACTCAACAATTCAGCAATTCAACAGTTTAGGGAATCCCCCTATAATTAAAAATACAACATTTAGCGGGAAAAATGGCCAACTTGACTGCTCTGTCCGCTCGATAAGCTGACTGCAGGCGATCTGGCAACGCCGAACCCCCAAAAGCAAAACAAAGCAAGGAAAGGAAAGAGAAGAAAACGCAATTGCGTCTCAAACCAGGATAAAACCCATTTGCATCGCACCCCAAAAAGCAGAAATGTCGGAGATCAAGGCGTTGGAGCACGCCACCCTGAAAGTGCCATACGAGATGCTAAACAAGCGCTTCCGCTCGGCGCAGAAGATCATCGACCGCGAGGTGGACCAGGTGACCAACGTATCGCGTCAGGTGGAGAAGGCCCTGGAGGCCGAGGAGGGTCCCATTCTGGCCGAGGTCACCAAGCTGGTGGACAACGTGGCCCAGAAGCTGCAGGGTGCTTAAGCGCAAGGCCGAGGAGAGCATCAACGACGAGCTGAGCGTCACACAGATCTGCAAGCGCAAGCTGGACCACCTTAAGGGCATCACACCGCCAAACAGCGTGACTGGCGACCTATGGCAGGGTTCCGTGGACCAATGGAAGCGCATCCGACTGGACCGCCTGGTCATCGAACACCTGCTGCGCATGGGCTACTACGAAACGGCCGAGGAGCTGGCCGCCAAGTCAGATGTGCGCCACCTGACCAACCTGGACATCTTCCAGACGTCGCGTGAGGTCGAGGACGACCTGGCCAGTCATAGCACCACCAAGTGTGTGCTCTGGTGCATCGACAATAAGTCCAAGCTGCGCAAGATCAACTCGACCATTGAGTTTAGCCTGCGAGGTGCAGGAGTTCATCGAGCTGGTGCGCCAAAATCAGCGCTTTGAAGCCGTGAAGCATTCGCGCCGGTATTTCCCCGCCTACGAGAAGACACAGCTCAACGAGATATGCCATGTGATGGCCCTGCTGGCCTATCCGGCCGATGCCCAGGCAGACCACTACCGCAAGTACATGGATCCGCAGCAGCTGGCGAAGCTGGTGCTGGACTTCCCGCCGATAAATACCGTCCTGTTCCAGCTGTCCAGCACTTCAGTGTTCTCCGCGGCCGTACGGGCCGGTCTGTCGGCCCACTGAAGACGCCCCACTGCCATGCCCAGACCTGCCGCAACCTCAACTGCCCCGTCTGCCAGGAGGATCTCAACACCGCATCGCCCTTAAATTGCCATACTCGCACTGCGTGCAGAGCCGCCTCATCTGCCGGGTGACGGGACTGCCGCTGAACGAGCACAATCAGCCAATGATGCTGCCCAACGGTCAGATTTTTGGCCAAATGGCCCTGCCGGACATCACCAAAGACGACGGCACCGTGACCTGTCCGGTGACCAATACCCAGAATTCTCCAACCCCAAAGTCGAAAAGGTCTTTGTGATGTAAGCGGCGCTGGATTCGACTTCCTCTTCCCTACCCAACCGCACCAAGTTAAACAAGGAACAACTCTATTTTTGAACACATGTACAACTCCATAATATCTATTGTGTACACCTATGTTTAATATTATTACTATTGATAAGCAGTCGGGAGCGCCCGCGAGAGGCACCCTCGATTTGAATTTCGATTTCGATTATTCGGCAGCTGAATGCTGTTGCTGCGCATGCGCAGGTCTATTGATTAGTTGACTCCACTCCGCATCCACGGGCTGGTTTGTTTCGTGAGTCCAGTGCTTCGAGGTTGATTCACGCGAACGGCGTAATTCGACTCCGCCTCCAAAGTGGCACACCAAAAAAAAAAAAAAAATGCATGCACCTAACACAACTTATATATTACATTAAAATACAAATCAAATAAAGGTTAAATCGTACGAATTATGCCAGAAGCGAAACTTGTCAATTAGCATGAGTTCCTCATTAGTCTTTGTTGTGGAAAGTGTGAGAATTACAACAAATCCACGTGTGACGCCACTTCCATTCGGTGGTGATGGCTGCGTGCAGCATCAAACAAGCCAGGCCAGCGGATACATAAACAAGCTGCAACCCGCTACAACCCCTCTCGGAGCCAAAAACCGAACCACCACCACCAATTGCACTACCCAACCACCAATAACAACAACGCCAGCCCATCTGTAACCGAAAACCTCCGCAGTTAATATTACTATTCCTATCGAAATCCGCCAGCTATATCACTTGCATGGCACTGAGGACTTTGTGGCCCACCTATAAGGTTCTGGTACTGGGCGACTCCAACGTGGGCAAGACCTGCATCGTCCACAGATATTGCGGCGAGAAGTACTACGACACATACATCTCCACCATAGGTAAGTGGTCCCAATCTGCGCACAGCAGCACCCGAAATAATAACATTTTGAGACTTAATTAAAGTAAAAGTTCATGAACTGGGAGTAACTTAGTATTTATCAATAATTTAGACTTTGTAACAATTTGAAGGAATCCTTCACTGTTTACCATGGATACATTTTGTGAAATACACAATTGATAAACTTCAGTCAATATAGTACGAATACAATATACCGCTTTTACTCTACGAGTAACGGGTATAAAATATCCTCCCCAAAGATGCTATCTCCTACTGAAATATTATTTTAGTCGCAGCTGTAAGCCTTCATGTGTATATACATATGTAACATCCAACTATCATCCCATTTTATCTTCCCCCAGGCATAGACTTCAAGCAGAAGCCCAGTTAACCTCGATGGCGTGCCCGCACAAACTCAAATCTGGGACACGGCGAGCCAGGAGAGATTCCGGACATGACCACGGCCTACTATCGAGAGGCCATGGGCATCCTGCTCATGTACGGCGAAGCCAACCTGAAGCTACAACAACCTGTCCTACTGGTTGCGCAACATCCAGGAGAACGCCTCGCCGGACGTGGTCAAGGTGCTGGCGGGCAACAAATGCGAGTGCTCCGCCACCCAGCGCAGTGGACCGAGAAGGAGGCGAAAGGTTAGTTACTAGTCCGTGTCCTACCAGTAACACCTGAAATCCTTTCCAGATTGCCGAAAACTTTGAAATGCCCTTCTTTGAGGTGTCGTGCCAAGTCGAACATAAATATCGAGGATGCATTTCTGTCACTGTTACAAAATTCGAGAACAAAGAAGGCGGCGGGTAAGTAATTTGATATGTAGATGGGTTGGAGTCCCAATGGTTTGAGGGAAACATGATCTATTAGCAATTTTATGACTTTTTTTTTTTAATTTTTCCCAATCAACCCACTCCAATTCATCCATAATAAATGTTTAATATACCCTTTATTTCACAGGGGAGCTAATTTTGACAACGACAGACAAAAGACAAGAAATCCACCCTGGCTCAATATGGCCTCGGAACCTTCAGTCTCGGCAATCTTTCCGGCGAGAACCTTTGCACCTGCTAAATACTCATCGATGGATTACGATACGTGCAACCGCAAACCGCAAAACCTGAACAAGTTGTCAAAGCTATTGAGCATTGCTTCCAGCCAAGTTGTTAATAGAGCCACGTTTAAATGCAAACCAGTTGAGGGGCTGCCTGCTTTGCATTCTACATATAGCGTTCAGATTGTGCATTTGAGTACACTTAATTCAAGAGAAGATAGCATAAATATTTTACCATATTCCTGCAAATACATAACAGTCGATTATACATGCATATTGTCTCGATTCCAATAATTATAATCTAATGCTAAATACATTTATACTCGTAAGAAAAAGATGTCATGACTTTATTTATTAGGGGAAGCAAGTAATTATCTACTATCCTTTCTACTTTATGTAAGTAAGTACAAATTGTATACTGTATTGAGATTTTGAGATTGCATTAAAATAAATCAATTAATAATGGAAAGGATGTTAAGCGTTCCTTTTCAACGCCCCCTTTTAAGAGCTTTGCTTGAAATTAAATATTTTAATGTTTTAAGGGAGTTTTTTATTTTCGTCAAGTTGAATACCTAATAACCATTTCTAAATGCCCAGAGTTATACTAATATTACTTAATGACTTATTTATTTTGATTTCCTCTAAAATTTAACATCGATTACTTCGAATTGTGTCCTGCAAATATTATTCCTGTTTCCATTCCAATTGCTTATGATAGTATCCCCGCTAGAGTTGTCAATTATGAAACTCACTGATAACGTAGTTCCACCCATGATCGGCATATCACCCACTTTACTAGCAACCGCATTGACCATAACTTTGGGTCGAACATGCAAAGGACAATTATACAATAGATAGGACACGGTTCGGTTTTGAACTTCCAAGTCGCAGGTTGTGTCCGCTAGAAGGATGAAGTTCCGCGAAGGGCGGGTTGCCATTTTCAACGGTAGAATAACCGACGCCACCACGCTGACCACCAGTTCGCTGCAGTTACCTTTAGGTCAGATTCCGCCCAAGAAGCAATCCAGCTGCACCAGGGTCCTGCCCACCGTTTTTACCATTACGGACGGCACCACAGGAGCAGCCCAGTACCTCACAAAGGCCATGTCCAGCAGCAAAGCCCGGGTGCCTTCATCACGGCAGAGAACCTCCTCCAGCTCAGTGTGGCGCAGGAGGCGGCCATGGGTGTGGTAGGACCAGAGCTGGCCAGCTACGAGTGCGGGTGGTGGGCCAGGGATCTTTGGCGTTGCCATCCTGTATATCGACGCAAGTCCGACGGCCATCAGATCGTCTTCAAGCAGATCAACCTGAGTGAACTGACTCCGCCAGGTCAGGACCTGGCTATGAACGAGGTGGACGTCTTCTCAAAATTACATCGTCCGAACATCGTCGGCTACCTCGGCAGCTTCATCAAGGACAACACACTGCTCATCGAGATGGAGTACGCGAACCAGAGCACTCTGGCCCACATCATCGCCGAGAGACGGGAGCAGCTGCTTTCGAACGCTATATAATAGCCGTATTTGAGCAGATCTCCAGCGCCATTAACTACATGCACTCGGAAAACATCCTTCATCGGTAAGAAAAGTACCAATAAAATAAGATTTTTTTTGTTAAATTTAAAAAAATGTAATTTGAAAATATTTTGAGGATGCGTATAATTATATGTTCATTAGCACGATCCACATTTGTATGGACATTTTTAAGGTCCTACTCTACCAGGTATACCAAAAGACAATATTTGAAAAAATCGCGTTTGCGAATTGGCTTCAAAGTTTATTACCCATACGCACTGTTGCCTGTTGCCTTCGATCAAAAAAATTTTTTCAAGGTGGCATAGATTTCAACAATTTATTTGATTGTTTGCTCTCCCTTTTTTACCAATTATTCTAAGAAATTTATAATTGATAGGGCAAAATAGAGAACGATTTTTTTCGAACAAATTCGTACTGTTATACGTGTCGTATGAGTAATTTGAAGAAAAACTTTGAGAACGTTTCGCAAAAGTAAATCCGGAAAAAAATTTGAGTTTTCACGCCGAATTTTTTGCTTACTTTAATATACTTTGTGAAGGGGTGAGAATAAATTTCATTTTTGGACCGCCTAATGTTCATACAATTATTATCAGGACTACGATTTTTTAACTCCGATGTTTTTTAGGGACTTGAAGACAGCGAATGTCTTTCTCAACAGACGAGAGTATTGTCAAGATCGGGGGACTTTGGCATTTCAAAGATAATGAACACCAAGATTCATGCAGACGTGTTTTAGAACACCCCTACTATTTCAGTCCAGAGATGGTAAAAGAATAACTGGATATAAGACAACTTTGTTACATTATACATATACCATTGGTTTCCAGTGTGAGGGCAGGAGTACGACAACAGAGTAGGCATCTGGGCCCTGGGCTGCATTCTGGGAGGAATGTGCTGCCTGAAAGACCTTTGCCTCCAGCCTCTCCGAACTGGTCACCAAGATCATGGCCGGCAACTACACGCCCGTGCCCTCGAGTTACACCTCGGGACTTTGTAGTCTTATGTCAATCTGCTACAAGTGGAGGCTGCCGGCGACCCACCGCCTCCGGTTTGGTCTGTGGATTCAAACTCATATTCCGTGACATGGAAAAAACAAGGTATACCTAAGATGTGATCTTATCTATCCTAATCCCACTTTCCCCACAGCTACTCCTATGAGGATGATGTGGGAGGCACCAGTGGCAACCAACTGACGGCTTCTGATCCCACCACCGCACACAGCAATGTGTCCATGGAGCTGGAGCTGCCCACTGCCCAGACGGAGACGAAGCAGCTGATGAGTGCAGAACGGCAGCTGCTGAGATCCTTGAGAAACGGTAATGGGTTTGTCCAGTCCGACGCTCTAATCCAAAGCCCTCCTGCAGATCCGTGCTCTACCAACTGAAGGCCTTTGGCAACTGCTTCAACATGGCGCCCATCCAGCTGCCACCCAAGGCCGTCATCGTGGGCGTGGCCATGTCCGACTCCCACTTCGTGGTGGTCAACGAGGACGGATCGGCTTACGCCTGGGGCGAGGGGACCCACGGGCAGCTGGGTCTCACCGCCCTGGAAGGCCTGGAAGCATTACCCCGGTCATGGAAAGCGTGCGCAACTACCATGTGGTGGGTGCCTGTGCTGGCGACGGATTCACCATCCTGGTCACCCAGGCGGGCAGTCTCATAGCTGCGGGAGCAATGCCCATCTGTGCCCAGGTCAGGACGAGCAGCGAAACTACCACAGCCCCAAGCTGGTTGGTCGACTGGCGGATGTGCGGGTGGAGCGGGTGGCCGCCGGACTCCACCACGTTCTGGCCCTGAGCCGCGAGGGAGCGGTGTACGTGTAGGACACCAGTACATGCGGAGCCTGGGCCTTAAGTGCAACAACAACAGTGAGTGCTGTAGAACTTTCGACTTTATCCTTCTTAATACATCTTTCTTAAAGGAAATTCCCTCAAAAAGATTCTGCTGTCGCATGTGAAAACCAAACCATCAAAGATTTGCTGCGGTCCCGATACTCCGCCGTGCTGTTTACCAATGGAGAACTCCATGTTGCGGGAGCAATGACTACAATAAACTTGGTTTCCAACGTCCACCGAAGATCACAGCTTTTGTTAGTAACCGTCTAAAATCAACTATCCATACTTTATGTCTCTTCCTTTGTAGAAAAAAGTCCAACTGCCTCATAAGGTGATTCAGGCATGTTTTTCCTCACTCATTCGGTTTTTCTGGTGGAGGGCAGCTGTATCTACACCATGGGTCGAAATGCGGAGGGTCAGCGTGGAATCAGGCACTGCAATACGGTGGATCACCCCACCCTGGTGGATTCTGTCAAAGCCCGGTATATAGTGGTTTGTAGAAAACAGTGTTGAAAGAGATTTTCCCTTTAAGCTATCACCTTCGGGGGGCGAACTGCAGCGACCAGTGCACCATTGTCGCCTCGGAAGACAATATCATCGCAAATTTGGGGCACTCGTAATGGTCTGCCCGGGATTGGATCGAGCAACAGTGGCTTGGGAATGGAGGTTTTTTAACGGCAGATTTTGGAGCTGAGAGACAACACGGCGGCGTTCACGAACTTTCTGGCCTCGGTTTACAGGTCCGAGTTGATATTGGAACCAGTGGATATACTGGCGGTTATTTTTCCTAAAATGAAATATCTATTCTTACATCTATGCCCTACAGCCTGTATTCCTCAAGGAGCAGTGCGACCGAGGTATTACGTCCAGGTCCATGACATCTATCCTTTGGCCCACAGCGTTTGGTGCTGGTGGACACGACCACGCCACTTATATCCTCTTACGAAGGCGACTATCACAGCTTTAACTTAAATAAATCTTACAAGTATACGATGATTATGTGCATATTCGCCATATGTTTTGGTAATACATTTATTAGTTTCCAAATGTAATTTTAAGTGTTAAATCTACAACTAAAGCGAACTAGAGTAGAAGCAGCGCTCTAGGCACTGTGGGAAAAGTCATTCAGTCGGGGGGCTTAAAAAAGTATGTATGATGCGGGGATGCATGTTTCGAATTGCCTCTAG
>JBAMCJ010001787.1:0-11838 GCA_037075205.1 Drosophila prostipennis
TCTATCACACAACCGCTCAAAGTATAAGTTGAATGGTGAGGGCTGACACGAGAAAAGGTCATTAGTTTACACTTAGAACTAGAGCTTGAAAATTATCGATGTCAGTATGGATATTATCGATACTTTTGATATTTTTCAAACATCGATGTTCATCTGATGCATCGATGTTTTTCTGACGTTTTATTATAGAGAAAACAAACAGAATTACCTCTTTAATTTTGAAGACCAAAATAACTTTAAATACAAAATCACTTAAAGTAGGGAATAATACCATAAAAGTACCGCGAGTTCTTGGTATTTATACCCGTTACTTGTAGAGTAAAAGGGTATATTGTATTCGTGCAAAAGTATGTAACAGCTAGAAGGAAGCATTTCCGACCCTATAAAGTTTATATATTCTTGATCAGGGTCACTAGCCGAGTCGATATAGCCATGTCCGTCTGTCCGTCTGTCTGTCTTCGTATGAATGCTGAGATCTCGGAAACTATAAAAAAGCTAGAGGATTGGTATTTGTAAAGAAGATTCTTGGAGTTCCTACGCAGCGCAAGTTTGTTTCCAGTAGGTGCCACGCCCCCTCTAACGCCCACAACAGCTGATAAACGATTTTAAAATTTAAAATATTTCGGAAAAATAAAAATGCAGTTTCGTTGTGCTCATCAATCGCCTATCGAAATGTGGAAAAATCACTTTTAAATCGGACTCATTCTGTTAAAGAGAAATTTTTGATCAAAGTTTATAATTTTTTCTTTCTCGCACTCTTTCTCCTCGAGTGACTGGTATTAGATAATTTTTTTTCCAATTTGTATTATATTCTACTCTCTGGTTTATTCTTCTTTGGTACCATAAATGAAATTAAATACTTTAAAGTAAGCGAAATAGAACATAGGTTATGGCATAAAATGGAAAACAAAAGAATCAAGTGAGTTATTTGGAAGGGGAGGAACTTTTGTTATTTTAGTACCAAAAAACAAAGTCTTGGGTACAGCTACCGCCCTTCTGTCCGCTATTAAAAAAATCTCAAGAAACCGCGAATTCATACCCTTGGATAAGAATTTGTCACTTTTCGAAGATCGAAGAAAAAGAACAAAACGCGAATTCTTCAGAAGAGGAGGAATTTTTTCTTCTTTATGGTATGGTATCAATTAAAGTAGGAGAAAACTACAGAGAACGCTATAGTCGGGTTGGTGTCCCGACTATCTAATACCCGCCACTCGGCTAAAGGAGCAATGCGAGGGAGATGTATATATAAATTTGATCAGGCATAACTTTTTAACGAATGGTCCGATTTAAAATTTTTTTTTCTTCTACATTTCGATAGGTATAACTAAACACAACAAAAGTGCATTTATACTTCTCAGAAATCTTTGAAAATGTGTGCGCCAGACACATTTTAGTATCGTTTGTGGGCGGCTATGGGCGATTGTGGGCGATAGAGGGGGCGTGGCGGTCGGCTGAAATAAATTTGCTCTGCGTAGGAAGCCCAAGAATATGTGTTGGTAATCCCAATAGTCTAGCTTTTGTAGTTTCAGAGATCTCAACGTTCATCCGGACGGACAGACGGACATAACTAGATCGACTCGGCTAGTGATCCTGATCAAGAATATATATATTTTATGGGGTCGGAAACGCTTCCTTCTAGTTGTTACATACTTTTCCACGAATACATTATACCCTTATACTCTAAATTCACAAAGTTTAATTTTGTATTCCTGTGCTATTATAGTTTCGGTTATAACCATTATAGGCATTATTTTGGTAAGATCCGTTATTCTGATAATTACCTTGGTTATTACCTTCACCGCGGTAGTTATTTCTGAAATGGTTACCGCGATAGTTGTTTCCTCTTTGTGTGTACAATACTGAGTTTGCATTGCCCGTCATTTCCGTACTTCATTGTATGTACTTAGTGACAGCTTCATTCATTAATCTTATTAATCTTGAACGTTGATGCACTATGGTCAGTACAAACAAGTGGCCATTACGACACCAAGCAATGCTTGTTACGCGCGTAGCTCTACACCGTTTTGGGCGGGTAAACGAAATCGCGGACAAAGAAAAAGTCAATTTCACAATAGACAATTAAAAATGCATACAGGTCAAAATACGAATAATCAAGATACATAAAGTAAAACTAATTAGTTGGTAAACAGGATAGTATTATTGATTTAAAGATAGGCAGTGAGTCGGTAGTAGATATTAGGTGATATAGTCTATTATAGACATTGCAAAGTACTCTAAAAGGTTCATGCATGGCATAATTAAGGAGATACAATGATTTAAAACTAGAGGAATATAGTTTCTTGTAAATCTATTTGGCATATTAAAATGCAGGCGACCCAGTAATTCGGCACTCTCCACATCCACCATGAATAAGATTCCTAATAAACGTAGTACCAATCGTAGTTCTTCGGTTAACTAATTATGGTAAGTTAATTAGAAGTAGTATACAAGAGTAGGATGGCAGTATTAGACTTGTGTCCCAGTTAAGTTTTTTGCACAGACTCAATCCGGTCTATATGCACCCCATATTGGGGACTCCAAACTAGAGCGCAGTACTCAAGAAATTGATCAGACTAATGCAATAAACAAGGTCTTTATGACATAGGGATCATTGAATTCCTTCGACCACCTTTTGATAAATGCAAGCACGCCCCTGGCTTTATTTACCATGGTAGTAATGTGATCAGAAGAATTTAAGTTTAGGATCCATATAGACTCCAAGGTCGTCAGCATGCGTTCTTCTATCTATCACACAACCGCTCAAAGTATAAGTTGAATGGTGAGGGCTGACACGAGAAAAAGGTCATTAGTTTACACTTAGAACTAGAGCTTGAAAATTATCGATGTCAATGTGGATATTATCGATACTTTTGATATTTTTCAAACATCGATGTTCATCTGATGCATCGATGTTTTTCTGACGTTTTATTATAGAGAAACAAACAGAATTACCTCTTTAATTTTGAAGACCCAAAATAACTTTAAATACAAAATCACTTAAAGTAGGGAATAATACCATAAAAGTACCGCGAGGTTCTTGGTATTTATACCCGTTACTCGTAGAGTAAAAGGGTATATTGTATTCGTGCAAAAGTATGTAACAGCTAGAAGGAAGCATTTCCGACCCTATAAAGTATATATATTCTTGATCAGGGTCACTAGCCGAGTCGATATAGCCATGTCCGTCTGTCCGTCTGTCTGTCTGTATGAACGCTGAGATCTCGGAAACTATAAAAGCTAGAGGATTGGTATTTGGCATGAAGATTCTTGGAGTTCCTACGCAGCGCAAGTTTGTTTCCAGTAGGTGCCACGCCCCCTCTAACGCCCACAATAGCTGATAAACGATTTTAAAAATTTAAATATTTCGGAAAAATAAAAATGCAGTTTTTGTTGTGCTCATCAATACCTATCGAAATGTAGAAAAGCATTTTTAAATCGGACCATTCGTTAAAAAGTTATAGCTGATCAAAGTTTATATCTCCATCTCCCTCGCACTCCCTTTAGCCGAGTGACGGGTATTAGATAGTCGGGACACCAACCCGACTATAGCGTTCTCTCTGGTTTATTCTTCTTTGGTACCATAAATGAAATTAAATACTTTAAAGTAAGCGAAATAGAACATAGGTTATGGCATAAAATGGAAAACAAAAGAACCGCGAGTTATTTGGAAGCGGAGGAACTTTTGTTATTTTAGTACCAAAAACAAAGTCTTGGGTACAGCTACCGCCCTTCTGTCCGCTATTAAAAAAATCTCAAGAAACCGCGAATTCATACCCTTGGATAAGAATTTGTCACTTTTCGAAGATCGAAGAAAAAGAACAAACGCGAATTCTTCAGAAGAGGAGGAATTTTTTCTTCTTTATGGTATGGTATCAATTAAAGTAGGAGAAAACTACAGAGAACGCTATAGTCGGGTTGGTGTCCCGACTATCTAATACCCGCCACTCGGCTAAAAGGAGTGCGAGGAGATGTATATATAAATTTGATCAGGCATAACTTTTTAACGAATGGTCCGATTTAAAAAATTTTTTTCTTCTACATTTCGATAGGTATAACTAAACACAACAAAAGTGCATTTATACTTCTCAGAAATCTTTGAAAATGTGTGCGCCAGACACATTTTAGTATCGTTTGTGGGCGGCTATGGGCGATTGTGGGCGATAGAGGGGGCGTGGCGGTCGGCTGAAATAAATTTGCTCTGCGTAGGAAGCCCAAGAATATGTGTTGGTAATCCCAATAGTCTAGCTTTTGTAGTTTCAGAGATCTCAACGTTCATCCGGACGGACAGACGGACATAACTAGATCGACTCGGCTATTGATCCTGATCAAGAATATATGTATATATTTTATGGGGTCGGAAACGCTTCCTTCTAGTTGTTACATACTTTTCCACGAATACATTATACCCCTTATACTCTACGTGTAACGGGTATAACTACAATAGGTTGTGGCATAAGATGGAAAATGAAAGAACCGCGATTTCTTGGGAAAACGAGGAACTTTTGTTCGCTCGTTAGAGCGATTTGGATAAAAGCTCGAAAAAAAATCAACCGGGAATTCTTCAGAAGAGGAGGAATTTGTTCTTCTTGGTACCAAAAATTTGTATGTAACAAAGGTTTGTTATATTATGTTATATAAGAATTTCCTCATTGTTTATTTAAAAAAAAATTCCTTAGAAACCGTGAATTCATATTTTTGACTAAGAATTGGTTTCTTTCTAGAGATCGGTGACGCAATTCAACTCAATGATTTCAGCGATTTTTTCCAATAATACTATTAATAATACGTGTTATTAACAGAATTATACATTTTTATACCCGTTACTCGTAGAGTAAAAGGGTATATTGTATTCGTGCAAAAGTATGTAACAGCTAGAAGAAAGCATTTCCGACCCTATAAAGTATATATATTCTTGATCAGGGTCACTAGCCGAGTCGATATAGCCATGTCCGTCTGTCCGTCTGTCTGTCTGTATGAACGCTGAGATCTCGGAAACTATAAAAGCTAGAAGATTGGTATTTGGCATGAAGATTCTTGGAGTTCCTACGCAGCGCAAGTTTGTTTTTAGAAGGTGCCACGCCCCCTCTAACGCCCACAATAGCTGATAAACGATTTTAAAAATTTAAATATTTCGGAAAAGTAAAAATGCAGTTTTGTTGTGCTCATCAATACCTATCGAAATGTAGAAGAAATTTTTTAAATCGGACCATTCGTTAAAAAGTTATAGCTGATCAAAGTTTATATCTCCATCTCCCTCGCACTCCCTTTAGCCGAGTGACGGGTATTAGATAGTCGGGACACCAACCCGACTATAGCGTTCTCTCTTGTTTATTCTTCTTTGGTACCATAAATGAAATGAAATACTTTAAAGTAAGCGAAATAGAACATAGGTAATGGCATAAAATGGAAAACAAAAGAACCGCGAGTTATTTGGAAGCGGAGGAACTTTTGTTATTTTAGTACCAAAAACAAAGTCTTGGGTACAGCTACCGCCCTTCTGTCCGCTATTAAAAAAATCTCAAGAAACCGCGAATTCATACCCTTGGATAAGAATTTGCCACTTTTCGAAGATCGAAGAAAAAGAACAAACGCGAATTCTTCAGAAGAGGAGGAATTTTTTCTTCTTTATGGTATGGTATCAATTAAAGTAGGAGAAAACTACAGAGAACGCTATAGTCGGGTTGGTGTCCCGACTATCTAATACCCGCCACTCGGCTAAAGGGAGTGCGAGGGAGATGTATATATAAATTTGATCAGGCATAACTTTTTAACGAATGGTCCGATTTAAAAAATTTTTTTCTTCTACATTTCGATAGGTATAACTAAACACAACAAAAGTGCATTTATACTTCTCAGAAATCTTTGAAAATGTGTGCGCCAGACACATTTTAGTATCGTTTGTGGGCGGCTATGGGCGATTGTGGGCGATAGAGGGGGCGTGGCGGTCGGCTGAAATAAATTTGCTCTGCGTAGGAAGCCCAAGAATATGTGTTGGTAATCCCAATAGTCTAGCTTTTGTAGTTTCAGAGATCTCAACGTTCATCCGGACGGACAGACGGACATGGCTAGATCGACTCGGCTAGTAATCCTGATCAAGAATATATATACTTTATGGGGTCGGAAGCGCTTCCTTCTAGCTGTTACATACTTTTCCACGAATACAATATACCCTTATACGGTAACGGGTATAACTACAATAGGTTGTGGCATAAGATGGAAAATGAAAGAACCGCGATTTCTTGGGAAAACGAGGAACTTTTGTTCTTTTAGTACCAATGACAAACCAAACTAAGATCGTTAGAGCGATTTGGATCAAAGCTCGAAAAAAAATCAACCGGGAATTCTTCAGAAGAGGAGGAATTTGTTCTTCTTGGTACCAAAAATTTGTATGTAACAAAGGTTTGTTATATTATGTTATATAAGAATTTCCTCATTGTTTATTTAAAAAAAAATTCCATAGAAACCGTGAATTCATATTTTTGACTAAGAATTGGTTTCTTTCTAGAGATCGGTGACGCAATTCAACTCAATGATTTCAGCGATTTTTTCTAATAATACTATTAATAATACATGTTATTAACAGAATTATACATTTTTATACCCGTTACTCGTAGAGTAAAAAGGGGGTATATTGTATTCGTGCAAAAGTATGTAACAGCTAGAAGGAAGCGTTTCCGACCCCATAAAGTATATATATTCTTGATCAGGATCACTAGCCGAGTCGATCTAGCCATGTCCGTCTGTCCGTCTGTCTGTCTGTATGTACGCTGTGATCTCGGAAACTACAAAAGCTGAAGGTTAGGATTACCAACACATATTCTTGGGCTTCCTACGCAGCGCAAGTTTATTTCAGCCGAGCGCCACGCCCCCTCTAACGCCCACAATCGCCCACAAACGATACTAAAATGTGTCTGGCTTGTGTGCATTTTTTAAAGATTTTTGGATAAGTATAAATGCAATTCTGTTGTGTTTAGTTATAGATTCAACGAATAGTTAAAATTAGTTCCATTTAAGATTTAATTCTCAGAATTGTTTTTCTATCAGAGAAATCTTTAAAATTTTGAGATTTTCAACTTTGGCGTCGAATTCCAAAGACATGGACAATGGTTCACAATGGGGACTATTTTTTAGTAGTGCCGTGATGTATTGAGAGTAGGTCCTAGCGAAAATAATAAGGGTGAGTCCAATTATCAAGGCCATGTCATTCAAAATGTCGGCAAACATAGGTTTTTTGTATTCTTGTAGCTATACCGCGGAACCTGTAGGTGATGGAAAATAATTTTGTATGGTACTTTTACTCAGGAGCACCCAAATATCATGGAAAACTTGAAATGGTTCGTGGAAATTTCACAAAGTTTAATTTTGTGTTCCTGTGTTATTATAGTTTCGGTTATAACCGTTATAGGCATTATTTTGGTAAGATCCGTTATTCTGATAATTACCTTGCATGCATGACCGATTTGCAGAGCCAGCAGATAACAAAATAATCTTTGATTGACATCGGATGAGAAAAACTTTTCTTTGTACCGATAAGAGCCATTATAAAAACAAGAGAGGACGCTATAGTCGGGTGGGTGTCCCGACTATTTAATACCCGTCACTCGGCTAAAGGGAGTGCGAGGGAGATGGAGATATAAAATTTGATCAGGCATAACTTTTTAACGAATGGTCCGATTTAAAATATTTTTTTCTACATTTCGATAGGTAAGCACAACAAAATTGCATTTATACTTCTCAGAAATCTTTAAAAATGTGGGCGCCATACACATTTTAGTATCGATTGTGGGCGAATATGGGAGATTGTGGGCGTTAGAGGAGGCGTGGTGGTCGGCTGAAATAAACTTGCGCTGCGTAGGAAGCCCAAGAATATGTTTTGGTAATCCCAATATTCTAGCTTTTGTAGTTTCCGAGATCTCAGCGTTCATCCGGACGGAAGACGGACATGGCTAGATCGACTCGGCTAGTGATCCTGATCAAGAATATATATACTTTATAGGGTCGGAAAAGCTTCCTTCTACCTGTTACATACTTTTGCACGAATACAATATACCCTTTTAATCTACGAGTAACGGGTATAAAAAGGTTATTCAAAGAAATAGGAATAAAATGTGGAATAAATACCTCAAGAAAATTGGGATCAAATTCCAAAATTACAAAGACACAAAACATCGAAAAGTATAAGAGCGCAAGATCGCGAATTTAATTAGAAACAAGAGGGCGAGAGGGGCACCAACAGCTAAACGCACGAACAGTTACAAATGTAAAGCAAGCAAGAGAGAGATAAATTAGAAGTACAGCAAGTTCAGAGAGTGTTCAAACATGAACACATTTTATAAATATATCTATGTAAACCATATTGTTTAATGAGGTCATAAATTGTAACCCCAATATGGGATGTCCCAAGAAGGGTCGAATGTCCTAGGAACATAAGCGATAACAGATGTGCACTCTAAAACCCAAAAATAAGCAGGTATGTCTGCGTGGGTCAGTAGATAAGAGTAAAATAAGATTCTCATGTTAGCTACGTAAGAGTTGAATATTAATAAAGAAATCACTTTGAAATAGTAACTCAACAAATGAAGACGTCCTTATTTCGGGTCGCTCTATTCATTTTGGTCCTTCGAGGAGCTCTAAAAGTCATCCCCCTCCAGTGGTAAGAGACTAAGAGTTATAAGCCAGCACCTTAAAAATCTAAGGATGCGAAATAAAATCTCTTGTTACCCCCCACCCGTGTTAAGGAACACAGAATAATAAATAACAGGCAAAAAGATACAAAAGAATCTTTTTTGTCTTAAATTAAAGCGCCTTATATGGTAGGTAGGTAGAAGTGGTGAGGTCCTCTCTGAAAGCCTCCAAGTAGAGCTGAGCTCCGTTTTGATCCACACCCTCGTAAATTGTTGTCTCCGCGTTCTCTTCATTACCAGCCTGCGTCATTTAGAAAACCTAGGATTGCAGTTATCCTCTGCTTTCCTATTTCTCCCAATGATTCCAGCTGATACGCCCCGAAGTATCTCGCCCTGATATGGTTTAGGGCTGGGCAATGACACATCATGTGCTTAGGTATCTCCTGTGTGTCTGTTTCTTTGCAGCTCCTGCAATTAGCATTGTACGGAAGCCCCATCTTCATGGCTTGCGTGCCAATGGCCCAATGGCCTGTGATGAGTGCCGTGATCCTTCTAATATCCCTTTTGCTTTTGGTTATTAGTTCTCGAGTTCTCTTGCTATTGATGGTTGGCCAGCAGAGCTTTGATCTCCTGAGACCCTGCTTTTCTGACCAACTTTTACTAGCTAGTGTTTCGTAGTGTTCGTGAATCCTTGCTTGGACTGTATTAAGGGATTCAGGTAGACTAGTTGTATAGGAGTCGTCTGCCGACCCCTTTCGTGCAAGTTCATCCGCCTTTTCGTTTCCTGGTATATCATTGTGCCCTGGCACCCATGTTATCTGTACATGGTTGTTTGTTGCTAGTATGTTGAGAGCCGACTTGCAATCGGCTACTAGTGTCGAGTTGGTTCTTGCTGCTGCGAGAGATTTGATAGCCGCTTGGCTATCCGAGTATATCCGTACCTTGGTATTCCTGCGGCATTGCTGAATCGAAAGCTTGGCTGCTTCTAAAATAGCAAGAACCTCAGCCTGAAAAACTGTCGCTGATTCTGGGAGGTGGAATTTCGATTCTATCCCCCAGCTTTCAGCGAAAATTCCAGCCCCTACACCACAGTCCATCTTGGAGCCGTCAGTGTAGAGTGATACCTCATCTAAGCGCCTTATATAAGCTTAAAATATTGCTTAAGGTTGCTACCAAATACCCATTTAAAAAAAAAACAAGAGAGAACGCTATAGTCGGGTGCCCCGACTATTAGATACCCGTTACTCAGCTAAAGGGACTGCGAGGGAAACAAACTTGCGCTGCGTAGGAACTCCAAGAATCTTCATGCCAAATACCAATCCTCTAGCTTTTATAGTTTCCGGACGGACAGACAGACAGACGGACAGACAGACATGGCTAGATCGACTCGGCTAGTGATCCTGATCAAGAATATATATACTTTATGGGGTCGGAAACGCTTCCTTCTAACTGTTACATACTTTTGCACGAATACAATATACCCTTTTACTCTACGAGTAACGTGCTTGAGGCCTAAACATCATCGATACGGTCATCGGTATATAGTGCGGTAAACAAAGTGCTAATCGACAAAATCCGGTAATATCGACTCAAAAATATAACATTTTCGTGCGGTATATAAAAAATATAAAAATTTACGGCGCTACGTCAGCGTCTACAGTGGCAGCAGTATCTACAGCAGCATCAAATTCAGGAGCAACAACAACAGTAGCAGAGACTACAGCGGCGAGTACATCAGCGGCGAGTACATCAGCGGCGAGTACAACAACGGCGACTACAGCAGCGGCAGCTACAACGACAGCGTCGGCAACTACAGCTACAGCATCGCCTAAAAACGACAGCAGCAACGGACAACAGATAAGATATTTTAAGATATATTTTTTTTTCTATATTGAATATATTTAAGAAAAATGGTGTCCGAGCAATTTTTAAATGTGCTCAAAAGGCAGTCCGAGATAAATAGAATATGCAATGAAATAAGCGAGAATGGTGGACGAAATTTTACGGCCGATGAATTACAATTTATAAACGAAATGGAGAGTGAATTTCGGTCCAACCATGCAGCGTTAATTAAGTCAGGCTCTATAGATCATGAGTATTTTACTAGAAAGAGGTATGACCAAGTTTTAGGTACAATCAAACAACTAAAAATTAAATACGAACAGTTAAAAAAACAATCTAGTGGGGAAAAGGAAGATAAAGAGGCTGGGTTAACACAAACAATTAGTGACCTTAAAACCTACTTGAATGAAACCTATATAGAAATGCGGGACGGTAAGCTGAGTATGCTACATATTAGAAAGAGCAAGTTACATTTTCTTTGGCAATCCATCTCGAACATAAAATTAGAAGTTGGTAGTTGTAGTTATGATCGAAAGTTAACTCTTAGTGAATTAGAGTTTGACGTTCAAAGTATTTCTTCTGAAATAAATGAGCAGATAAAAGAACGAGATGCTGTTAAACTGGAGACTGTGGGTAAAATTGAACACTTACCAAGTCTACCTAAAATTGAGGTACCCAAATTTAGCGGAGATGCTAAAGACTGGGACCTTTTTCAGGAATGGTATGTGGAATTAATACATACTAGGGAAGGTCTAAATTCCTCCCTAAAATTCAATTATTTGAAGTCCGCCTTAAAAGGTGAAGCGCGAAAGGTGGTCGCTCACCTATTATTAGGTTCCGCGGAGAATTATGATGCCGCTTGGGAGCTTCTGACCAAGCGGTACTAAAATCATAGAAAAATTTTCTCTGAGCAATTTAATCGCTTGATGGCGATTTTAAATATTGATTCTGTCAAACAAATTAAGCATTTCATTGACACAGCAAATGAAGCAATACACATCGTAAAGCTGAGGGCCAATCTGACCGACGAAGTTGATGTGTTATTTGCTCATAATAGACATACAGAAACTATCTGATGTTATGGATTTTTTGGAGCAGCTACTATGTGCGACTTGCTCCTTTCAGGAAGAAAAACCTGTTAAAAAATGTCAAATGTGGCAAATAGTTTAACTTTAAACAATTTAGTTATTCAAATTGGGGAGAAAAATGTCCGATCTGCAAAATGATGGGGCAATTCGCGACTCAATGCCACAGATTCAGAGGGATGAATCCCGCAGAGCGAATGGAAAGCGCTAAAAAAGTGCAATTATGCACAAGATGCTTAAAACATGCATCTAATCAAAAATGCTCAAGCGAATATTTATGTTCTTTG
>JBAMCJ010001794.1:0-25406 GCA_037075205.1 Drosophila prostipennis
GGGGGGCACAGTGGCCGATTTGGCTGTTTTAGCTTAAGATTAAGAAAATTTCAAAGTGTTAAAAATAAAAAAAATTTTTTTTCTACCGATAGTAAAATAGTTATATATCGAAAAAAAAATGTAAACTCTGAAAAATTCGATAAACTAGATCAGCTGTTAGCCCTCAAAGTTAACATATGGTGTCACTTAACTTCTCAAAGCGCATAGCTTGATTGATGCACCTATTTTTATAATTGCGACATTTTGTTGGATTTAAACTGTTTTGAAACAAGTTCCCCATTTTCTTAAAGTTCAAGGTATGTAGTAAAATAAAATGAATGTTTTGTGTCCTGTGAGTAGATGTTGTATTCGTAGTATTAGTTCAAATCCACCTATGTTTGTAGCCCGCTTTTTGAAAGAAAACTTCAACTTCTGTAGACTAAAACTTGGTGAAGCTCGCCCCGGCCCGCAAAAAGAGAATATCTGTGGTAAACTATGGTTCGTCCAGTGTGTAAATTATTCAAGATCAGCTGCCCTTACGTGCCCCTGCTAAAGTTTGGGATATATATATTGAAGGTCAAAATTTACTTTTGGACTACAATATACAACAAGAAAATTCCGATTCAGAATCGGAAAATTGAAATAGGTTTAAATAACATCTTTAAAAACAAAATAAACACTCACTTAAAAAAAAAAAAACTAAAAAAAAAATTTTTTATTTAAAAATAAAAAATAAAAAAAAAAATTTTTTTTAAAGTGCTAAATTTTATTCCTTTTTGGGTTGACATTCCATAAAAATTTCAAACTTGGTAAAATTATCGTTATTTTTTATGATATTCCATTTATAAAGCTAAAACAGCCAAATCGGCCACTGTGGGGGGGGTGGGATTCTACACTGAGCGCTCCATGGAGTGGGAGTTGCTGTGAGTAGGGCGGGAGAAGAAGACCGTGCTCTCGCACTGTAAATGGTCAGTTGGGCTGAGTTGCTCTTTCAAGAAGTTTTCTCTACTTGTACATCACGGGTTGAGAAATACGAGATATAACTGTTTCTCTGGTCTACGGAGCTTCTACACTCATTTTTTGAATCGCCGCTCATTGAGCTATTACTCGTGGCACTTTTCAGTTTTTATAATAATTTTGCAAATAAGATTTATGCAAATTATAGTTCTAATTCACATCGCACGCACTTGCGCGCATAGTCCGCACACAGCATATGGCTTCACACAAACGTCTGTACGCTTTTTAGAGTTCAAAGTCAACTTTTAACAGCGAAAAACACGCGTTCCGCGGATCACTTCGGAGACACGTCCGTTTTCGGCTGATGATGATGGTTTACCCAAAATGACAATAATCACCGCCTACTCCAATATAGAAACCGAATACAAGAAGCACATGGAGAAAATTTTGGTGAGGATGGAGGAATTCCAAGAAAGGGATAGTGGATGGACATTGATTCATCTCATTCGATTGGAAATGAATATTAATCAATATTCACCTTTAAGAGGATCATCCTACACTCATAAAAAAAATCGAAGAATTTCCGTTAAATCTAGAAAAATTTTTCTTGAATTTTTGCCAAAGGTGACCTCGCCTTTGTTTCAAGAAATGTTTTTTTTGAAAGGCACCTTTAAAAAAAGAAAAAATATTTCTTGAAACAAGAAATTAAATTTCTTAAAACAAGAAATGGTTTTTTAGAAACCCACCATTAAAAGAAGAAAAAATATTTCTTGAAACAAAAAAGGCGATTCTTGTTTCTAAGGTGCTTTCTTTCTTGTTTCAAGAAATTAAATTTCTTGTTTCAAGAAAGGGTTTTTTAGAAAGGCACCTTTTAAACAAGAAAAATTCTTTCTTGTTCAAATTTCCTTTCAAGAAATTTTATTTCTTGATTTAAGAAATAATATTTCTTGAAAGGAAGTTTTATATTAACACTGAAACCCTAAAAATAAAATGTAACTTGGTTTTTTCTTTTGCATATTATATTTATTTACATTTAAAACATTTAACACTTAACATTTACAAATTTTTAAATAACACATTTTTGACTCAAGAAAACATTATTATTACCCAAGGTCTGTTGAACTTCATATGACCTAAGGTGATCCATTTTCTTCGCCTTTCCTCATCTAGAAAAAAAGAGTTATTGGGATATCAATGATTTGTTTTTAGATAAACAACTTTTTTGAAGTAATGTAATGTTAAGAATAGCCAAAATACAAACACGTTGGTCAGACGACCGAGAGAGAGGAGCAAGACAGGTAGAAAATGAAGGGTTGAAGATCGAATTTCAGAGAAAGAGAGGCACGGGAGAGACACGTAAGCAGGTCAGATCATGATGGAACCATGGTGAAACTATACAAGGTGATCTCGTCGCGAGAACTGCCCTCTTTTGAGGACGTTATTTGTGCCAGTCTCTATCTAGCTATATCATTCTATCGCTTAAGAGAGACAGAGAGGTAAACATATTTAACGTCCTCAGCAGAGCTGACGAGACCACCTTGTATAGTTCCATCATGGATGGAACTATACAAGGTCTCGTCGCGAGAGCTGCCCTCTTTTGAGGACGTTCTTTGTGCCAGTCTCTATCTACCTATCTCATTCTATCGCTTAAGAGAGACAGAGAGGTAAACATATTTAACGTTCTCAGCAGAGCTGACGAGACCACCTTGTATAGTTCCATCATGGGTCAGATCATGACAATTTTAAGAAGGAGAAGAGAGAAACGTCGCGACGCGTAGGTCAAGCGAGCGAGAGAGAGGAGCAGAATATGAAAGGGTTGAAAATCGGGTTTCAGATCGGGTGAGCCGGGTACATGCATAGATATTTACATGCATACATAAGTATGTCAAACAAATACAACATATTTTTCTTACCTTAGAAGGTTTTAAAACAAAATTACAGCTTCGACAAACAAATTATTTGGCTGATGCAACTGCAGGTATTTTCACTCTGAAAAATAAATAAAATGCGAGTAATAAGATAAAGTTATTATAGAACTCTACACCCACAAATTTATGCACAAATGTATGTATGTACGTAGCTCTTAGCTAAAAAACAATTCAACTAAAGTGGTATAAGCTTGGTAAAGAGATTTGGAATTTATCCTTTAATTACATACATACAATTGTACGCGCGATATACAAAAAATAATATGTTTACATACCTTTGAATATTTGGAAAAAGGCTTATCCTCTTATCTGCTTGAAAATCACGTCCATCACTTACGAATTTTTTTCACTACTGACGCTCGGGTGATCAGAGAAGTCGGTAGCCGGGTAGTAGTCGGGCCGAGTAGGCCCTTCGTCCCACTTCGTTTTTCTTGTCGTTAACATTCGGCAGCCGAAGGAAGTCAATGCCTACTTTTCTATATTCTAGGGTCATTTCATTCATATATTCAAAGGTGATTTTGTCCTTAAATACGTACAAAAATGTTTTGGCTGCGACGGCAAAACAAACATATGAGATTTTCATTTTTCTATTTTTAAGAAAAATTCTTTCTTGAATTTTTTCCATCAAGAAAGGTTTTCTGTATTCAAAGACAAATTTTCTAATAACAAGAAATTTTTTTTCTATTTTCAAAGGTAGGCCGATTCAATGGCAAGATTTCCAAAATTTAGAAATTAATTTTTAAGAGTGTATAGTAAACTACCCTCTTGGTTTAAAAATGCGATAATAAATGTTAAAAACCTGAGTGAAGAATATTGTTTTAAGTGGAGCTTAATCGCTGCATTAAGCAATCTTAATAAAAATGCAAGCAGGTGCACAAGTTACAAAGTGAATATATATGATGATCTCATTCAAGTCAATGGGACCACATTAAATTTCAGTGGATTGGAATTTCCACTTAAACCGTCGGACATTAATAAATATATACAAATAAATAAAGAAATTAATATAACACTTTTCGGATTCGACGATGGAGCTATTTTTGGACCCATATTCTTTTACCCTGAGGTAAGGAAAAATTCCATAAATATGTTGCTACTGGAGGAAGAATGCAAAGCACATTATACTTGGATAAAAAACCTATCAAAGTAAGTAGTTTTATAATATCATTATTATTATGTATTATGTATTATTAATTTTTTTTGTTTGTGTTTTTGTTTTAAATTTCATAATATTTATATGTTTTCATATTTTAAAAAAATTTGTTTTTGTTTATTTTTATTTTAGTTTGGTTTCCTCACAAGTCTCGAAAGATAAATCAATGAAATGGTTCTGTCAAATTTGCTTAAATTATTCATTGAGTGAAGATGCTGCCAACCGGCACTCTGAAGTCTGTGGTAAAAAAGTCTCGCGTCTACCAAACCCGAGGGATGCAACATTAAAATATATGAATTTTCAAAGGGAAGTGATTATACCATTCACAGTATACGCTGATTTTGAATGCATCCTTCGACCTATTAATTCTTGGACGTTGATGCACTATGGTCAGTACAAACAAGTGGCCCTTACGACACCAAGCAAAGCTTGTTACGCGCGGAGCCCTAAACCGTTTTGGGTAAGTAAGCGGAATCGCGGACATGGAGAAAATACGATTTAACAATAGACAGTTTAAAATACATGCTTATAAAGAATTTATAAATTATTTGAAGACAGAAAATACATAAGTTTATTATAATTAGTAGCATTGGGGGTATCAAACAGTAAGACGTGGCACAGTGAATTATAGTCGTCACACAGAACACGAAAAGGATCATGCAGGGCATAATTAGATCTACATATTGGCAGGGACAACGGACGAAAACGGCGAACTGTTCTACAGGGTACATTCCAGTTAAGTGAACTAAGAAGGAAAGGGGAGTCGACATCACCATTAATAAGTTTATGTAAGAACATAACTCCATGACACTTTCTACGATGGTAGAGGGTTGGTAAGTCGAGCAGGCGCAACCTCGCAAGATAAGAGGGCAGTCGACTACCTGTGTCCCAGTGTAATCCCCTCAGGGCAGGGCAAATAAAAATGAAACATAAAATTTAAATATAGTAAATATTCATAAGCCTATTTCATATGCATACTATATAAAGTATGCATATGATAATAGTTTAGATAAGTTTGTTTTAGAAACCAAATTAAACTCATGAATGAATTTACTCCCATCTCTTATAGAAAATTTAACACTTATATTTGAGAATCATATTTCTAAAAATGTTCCAATACTTATGTCTGATGTTGAAGAAGAAGATTTTAAACAAGAAAGGAAGATAGCTTCGGCCAGCCGAAGCTTATATACCCTTGCAGACAATTCCTATTAATCACTAATTTTCCGATCGTTCCTATGGCAGCTATATGATATAGTAGTTCGATATTGATAAAAATAAAATCGAAATTCGAAAACATTTAAAAAGACTCATATACTAGAGTAGAAGAGAATACAATAAAAGTCAACAAAACAATAATTTATTTCCTATTATATTCCCATTAATATTTCGATCGTTCCTATGGCAGCTATATGATATAGTGGTCCGATTTAAAAAAAATTTTATTCGAAATTCAGAATTAGATAAAAAATGCCATTTCCAAAAGTAGGAGGTTCTAGGTTCAAAAACACCCAAGATAAATTTTTTTTAAATTTTTTCCGCGATTATTCCTATGGGAGCTATATGATATAGTTGTGAGATCCGGCTCGTTCCGACTTATATACTACCTGCAATAGATATAAGACTTTTGGGAACGTTTTAGCCCGATAGCTTTAAAACTGAGAGACTAGTTTGCGTAGAAACAGACGGACAGACGGACGGACGGACAGACGGACATGGCTAGATCGACTCGTCTAGTGATGCTGATCAAGAATATATATACTTTATGGGGTCGGAAACGTCTCCTTCACTGCGTTGCAAACTTCTGACTGAAATCATAATACCCTCTGCAAGGGTATAAAAATCAATTAATTGTCATATTTGAGTCAAAATCTCCCAAGTGGGCCACCCCCGATTCGAAGGTCCGATTTTCGTCAAACTTGTTTACTTTTCCGGTTCACAACGACAAAAAAAAAAACTTCATTTGAACGGTTTTGAGAAATTTTGAGTTTCAACGGAGTTATAGGGGTCACAAAATAGCATTTTTGGCAGTTTTTCAAAAAAGGTGCACTCACTCTTTTTTGTATATTTTCGGAACGGCGAAAGATATCTTTATGAAGTTTTCGCTGATCGGTCAAGAATTGTATTAGCTTTTCATAAAAAAATATAACAATTTTTTAAAAATTATTTTTCCTAAAAATAAATAACAATATTTTTTTCCAGTGTATTTTTTTCAGTGTTCTTCACCAGCTACAGAGTTTAAAACCATTCAGAAATGAAGGTTGATCCATTACAAACAAGATCCCAAAAAAAAAAATTGGGGATCGGACAAAGGTTTTTCGCAATTTGAATTTTTCTGTGGACGCACAGCGGTTTCCCATACAAAAACCGCTTGCTCGTGAAAATTGGCTGGTCAACACATGCCGTAGCGAGCGCACCGCCAGCTTCATGCAGGCGCCACTTAGCGACTTTATGCTGTTTTGTATGGACCGATATTTCGAACATACCGAGTTGATATCTTCGAGAATATCAAGCATATATTTTTTTTATATCAATTCGCTCTTATAATATATTAATTTTAAACATGACATTTGAACTTTTTTGTCATCCAACTGAAATTTTTCATATAAATTTTTGTCATCTAACCGATATTTTTCATATAAATTTTTGTCATCAAAATGTTATTTATTCGTGTATATCAGTACCCTCCCAGTAAAACAAAATTATTATTTTATATTAAAACAATTTATTTCTAATCATTTCACATTTTTTGGAATCGGTATACATATGTATAGGTGGGCCACATTCTGAAAAAAATAATAATTATAAATATTTGAATCATTTAATATCCAAATCATGTTCTTTAATAAACTTTATAGATTGTTCATCATCTGCATGAAAGGGACTGCCCTTGTGCGTCATCCAGAAGCGGCCGTTGCGGTCCAAATCGCAGGCCTTCGGCTTCTTGCGGGCTCCTAAGGGAATCAAGTATTAATATAGTTCAAAGGTCAGGGTGATAATGTCATTCAACTTGCCCGCACTAGCCGACTCATCCTCCACGTAGACCAGGTTCAGTCCCCGATACGACCATGTGTGATGCAGTGGCGTAGAGATACCATATTTCTGTCCAACACTCTTCCAGCTTGCGGGCCACCATCTCGGCGGCACTGTTCCGCGGACACCGGCTGATGGGCACATTGCCCAGAGTCACAAACAGAGCGAATGGCGAGTTCACAATGGAGTCCATCAGCGCTTCCATCTCCTCGTCGCGGGTGTTTGCCCGATTGATGGCGTAGTAGGAGAGCTGCTCGCTCTGCTGGTGCTTCAGGACGAAGAAGTCATCCTCCAGGCTGATGAAGTTCACATACTGATCGTACACCCGCTGGATATTTGCCACGCAGCCCCGCGCAGGGCGGCGGCGGCCAGATTCTCGATTTTGCTGCGCATAATGGGAGCCAGGAAGTTCAAGTTCAAGGAGAAGTCCTGCTGAATCCTGTCCAGATTCTGGTCGGTGGGCAGGCAAAAGTATATGGCCGGCACATAGCGATCGGAGTGGAGTTGCCTGTTGGATGGGATAATGGGTATATATAAACTAGATCTCTGGAGGATCTCAGTGGATCTTACACATGCAGGGTAACGCCCAATTCGCGCAGCTCCTTGATGGAAATTATGGGCGATATTATGTCCTGGCCAACGCGATCGTAGATGAGGATCTTCCACACGGGCTCGGCGGCCAAGGCCTTCGGCTGCTGCGACTTCTAATTAAGCATCTGCTTAATGGCATCTGGAATTGGATTGGCAGAAAAACCCATTAACTAAGCTTTTCCCTTAAGGAGAACTTATGTTTCGGCGGTTTCTCACTGATTGGCACTCCCGCAGGGTCAGCATTTTGTGTGTGGCTATGGCGGCCGTCTGTATGTGGTTACGTATGTTTGTATGTATGTAAGGTGGTGAGGCAGAGCTGGGCAGCGAGTACACATTTGGCTCGTTGTGAATGACATCTTGCGATCCAGGAAAGCAGCGAGAGAAGGAAGCCAGTCAGAGTCAGAAGTCGTCGGAAGCGGTCGCATTATCAGTTGCTACAGTTGCTAGTTAAAGTCGTATAAACTTGTATTCTGTTCATATTTAATTATCTCAACATTACATTAATCCTAATAAACAATACTATTATAATACCAACTCTACATTTGGGGGCTCGATCCGGGTCTGAGATAACTAAAGCTAAAAAGTAGTCGTGTGGTGAAATTTCTTAATCAAAAAAAAAAAAAAAAAAAAACAAACGGTGCATCAAAGTTCTTTAATAAAGACAATATTTCTTATATGGACACAAAAATACATTCATAAATGACGCGTCGAACACCTGCAGAAAAGAATACTAATAAAATAGAGGAGGTGCAGAATAAAATAGAGGAGCTGCAGAACGAGACAATAGAAGACGAAGAAGACAGGAGAATGGAGCTCGACGAAATGAAAAAACAAATGGACAATATATTGCAGTTGCTGTCTTTAAAAATCCAAATCGATGAAAAGTCCAGTACACGCGAGAAGCTGCAAATTGATAATTTCGAGAAAGTGGTGAACGATTTTGACGGTCAAGCTGTTAATCAGTGGTTTGAAACTTTCGAGCAAAACGCAGAAGCGTATGAGCTTACACTCAAACAGATGTATGTCCAGGCGAGAGGCAAGATGGTAGGCACTGCCAAATTGTTTTTGCAATCGGTGTGTGTGAACGACTACAACGAAATGAAAAGTGTACTGCTTGAGGAATTTGCAAGCAGTCTCAACAGTGCAGATATTCATCGCCAGCTGCAAATCAGAAAGAAAAGAAAGAGCGAAACATTTCACGAGTATATGCTACAACTACGGCATATTGCAGCAACAGGAAATGTGGAGGAAGCAGCCGTCATAGTCATAGACCAACTGGACGATAAGCCTCGTAATTCGTAATGAATCTCCAAAAGAAGAACAGAAAAGGAAGGAATTTTGTTTCAAGTGTGGTTCTGCTGAACATAAAATCAAAGATTGCCAGTCTCCAACGAAGTGCTTTAAATGTAACGAGAATGGTCATATGGCTCGTGATTGTCCTTTTGTAACCTCAAATGTTCGCAAGGTTTTTGATGACAGCCGCAATAAAGTAATCTCTGTCAATGGCGTAGATATAGAGTGCTTAATTGATACTGGATCGGACGTGTCGCTTGTAACTATGAATGTTGCTGAAAAGATAAAGAACATTGACATTTACAAAAGTGTATCTTTGTTGAGTGGTCTGGGTCAAGAAAAAACAAAACCGATTGGATTTTTCACAGCTGATGTTCGTGCCGACCAGTTGTTCACACAACAAAAGTTTTTGGTTGTGCCTAACAACGTGATCGATTGTGGTGCTTTGCTGGGACACGATTTTACCAGAAAGTTTACATTTTGCTGCGACGACAATGGCTTCAAGCTGACGGGCTTGAGGGATGGACCAAAGGAACTTGACGTGCTGGGTGCCGATGTGTACAGTATAGTCGAAGAGTCTAACCTTTTTACTGTTTCTCCCAGGTATGAAGAGTGAGTAAATAAATTAATTAAAGAAGTTCAGCAAACACTACCAGAGATTCCAAAACAATGTCCAGTCAAACTAAGCATCACTCCCGATGGCGTAATAAAACCTTTTCATCAGTCTTCATCTCGGTTGTCCGTGAACGAAGCAGAGGCGGTAAAAAAGCAAGTGGATGAATGGTTGACCCAAGGCATAATACGTAAGTCGGCATCAAACGTCGCCAGTAGAGTAGTAGTAGTCAAGAAGAAGGATGGTACTCTACGAGTCTGTATTGACTACAGAAAACTGAACCACATGGTTTTGGCTGATCGTTTCCCAGTGCCATTGATGGAAGAAGTATTGGAAAAGTTACAAGCAGCCACATTTTTCTCAACACTCGATCTGGAGAACGGTTTTTTTCACGTTCCAGTGGACGAGTCAAGCAAGCCGTTGACTGCCTTTGTTACAAAAGAAGGGCTTTTTGAGTTTAATAAAACTCCTTTAGGTTTCAAGAATTCACCAGCTGCATTTATTAGATTTGTCAATCAAATATTCCAAGACCTGATCAACAATGACGTTATGCAGTTATACATGGATGATATTATTGTATATGCATCCACAGCTGACGAATGCATGAACAAAACATGGCGCGTACTGGAGACAGCAATGGAGTTCGGTTTAAAGATCAAATGAAAGAAGTGTAGCTTTATGCAATCCCGCATAAATTTCTTGGGACACACTGTGGAAAACGGACGAATTTGGCCAGGGGTCGAGAAAACATCAGCAGTAAACAGATTTAAAACTCCCAAAAATATTCGAGCGGTGCAGTCATTTCTTGGACTAACCGGTTTTTTTAGAAAATTTATTCCAGGCTATGCAAATATTGCCCGACCGCTGACCAATCTTCTAAGGAAGGATGTGGAGTTCAAAATAGGAAATGCAGAGTTGCAGTCGCTTCAGGAGCTCAAAAAGATTTTAGCCTGCGAACCAGTGCTACACATATACTGCAGAACAGCACACACTGAGCTACACACGGATGCCTGCAAGGATGGTTTTGGGGCAGTTTTACTTCAGATGTTTGATGGCCAATTACACCCTGTTTACTTCTGGAGTAGAAAGACATCCACTTCAGAGGCCGAACGACACAGCTACATCCTCGAGGCGAAGGCGATTTATTTGGCACTCAGGAAATTTCGACACTATCTCATGGGCATTCATTTTAAACTTGACACGGATTGTTCAGCGTTCAAGGACACCACTAGAAAAGACGATATTCCGCGCGAAGTTGCAGCCTATGTGATGTATCTTCAGGATTTTACCTGCGAAGTTGTGCACAAGCCAGGGGAGAAGATGAAGCACGTGGATCACTTGAGCCGACATCCACAGTCGGTTTGGATCGTCGCAGCAGAAGTAGCAGCACGCATCAAGATAGCACAGCAAAATGATGACTACATAAGAGCGGTAGCAGTTATTCTCCAGGATCGTCCGTACCAAAACTTTCAGATGAAAAGAGATATACTCCACAAAACCGTCGAAGGCAATGACCTTATAGTTGTGCCAAAGTCCATGGAGAAAGAAGTCATTCGAGAGTCACACGAAATCGGCCACTTTGCAGTACAGAAGACTGTTCATTGCATAAAGCAGCAGTTTTGGATCCCTCATTTAGAGCGGAAGGTAATGAATTTTATCGCCAACTGTATTAAGTGTATTATTTACAGCAAGAAGTTGGGAAAACAAGAAGGGCTCTTACACTGCATAGCCAAAGGAGATACTCCGCTGCATACACGACACGTGGACCACTTGGGGCCGATGGACGGCACGTCGAAGCATTACAAATACATATTAGCATTTGTGGATGGCTTCGCCAAATTTGTTTGGCTTTACCCCACCAAAACTACAGGATGTGAAGAAGTCATCAAGAGATTCGCCGAATGGTCCAATGTCTTTGGATTTCCAAAACGAGTTATCAGCGATCGAGGAGCAGCCTTCACGTCAAACGCATTTGAAGAGTGGCTAAACATCAACAAAATCGATCACGTCTGCTCAACTACTGGAGTTGCTCGTGGAAATGGCCAAGCCGAGCGAGTTAACCGATCGATTCTAGCTGTGATCGCCAAAATCTCTGCAGAAGAACCAAGCAAGTGGTTTAAATATGTACCTCAGGTGCAAAAAGCTATAAACACACAAATGAACAGCTCAACAAAGCTTTCACCCTTTGAGATATTGTTTGGCACGAAAATGTACACCCAGGCAGAGGAGCGTTTGCAGGAGATTTTAACCGAAGAGTTTGTTTTCCAGTTTAACGTTGAACGAAACCAAATGCGAGAAGAAGCCAGAAAGAATATTGAAGCAGCTCAAGAAGTATACAAACGCAACTATGACAAGCGACGCAAGCACGCTCACATCTACAAGTTAGGTGATTTGGTTCCGATCAAAAGGACACAATTTGAAGCAGGAAGAAAGTTAGCGAGTCCATACCTAGGACCATACGAGGTCGTCCAGATTAATCGAAACGGGCGGTACAACGTCCGCAAAGCAGCGGAAGTGGAAGGACCCAATACTACAAGCACCAGCTGCGACAACATGAAGCTATGGAGGTTCATAGAAGATATCGACGACGAATTTGCATCATCTGGGTCAGATGAAGATGAGCAGGAGGGCCGAGCAGCGAGTACACATTTGGCTCGTTGTGAATGACATCTTGCGATCCAGGAAAGCAGCGAGAGAAGGAAGCCAGTCAGAGTCAGAAGTCGTCGGAAGCGGTCGCATTATCAGTTGCTACAGTTGCAACAGTTTCTTTGTCAACTAAAACTTAAATGTTATTATTTTAGTTTTGCCGAATGCCTGTGACACACACAACATAAAACTGCGGCCTGCACACACACACACGCACATTCAGAACGGAAATGTCTTTAAATTGTGTGCTAACTCGACGGCAAAGTTAAAATCACCAACACTTTGTAATGTTTCGACTTAGCACTCAATAAGAAAACCAATTAATGTAATTTTATAATACAAACTCACCTTATTCTCGATATTTTAACGTCGCAGAGTTCCAGCTGTTGGCTCGAGTTGCAGTGCTGCACAGTCTCACATTCACAGTATTGTAAACTGTGCAACACTATCGAACTAATTTCGAAACGATATATCGCGATAGGTTGACATTTGATATTATATCATATCAGACATATATGATTTCATATAAATTATAAATATACATTTTTTTTTCAAAAATTAATATGAAATAAGATAAAACCAATATTTATTCATTGTAGAACGATATGACAAAACTTGATCCTAAAAAAAGTCAAATTAACCAACAATTATCAATTTGATATTTTGTCATTTTTTTTCTGTGTAAGGGATCACTGTCACTTCACGGGAAAATTTAGGGGTGCAGCACATAATGCGGCCAATTTAAAATATAAAATCCCAAAATTTATTCCTGTTTTCTTCCACAATTTCACCAGGTATGATTGTCATCTACTTATAAAAGATTTGGCTCTCATACCTGGTGAAATTAAGGTAATTCCATTAAATAAGGAACAATATATTTCAATATTAAAAATTATAACTATAAGTAATGGTGAAAACTTTGAAATCCGTTTTCTAGATTCGTTTCGTTTTATGCCTTCTGCATTAGACACATTAGCTTCAAACCTGGATAGTGAACAAATTTAATTTAATTTAATTTTGGTTTTATTTCTTCCTAACGCTACAAGTACAAAAAATACTTATAAATTAAAGCGCTAGTCACAATTTGTCAGATTCATGAACATAAATAAATTTCTTAACTACATTGTTCTATTGCAAATACATTAAAGCTGGATGACATTACAAACATTGATTTCTTAAAGACTAAAGTTTTGTTTTAGATTAATTACTAGTTTAAAAGATGTGTGTGTAATTTTTCTTTGAATTGCGTGGCAGATTTAATTGTTTTTAGTGGATGTGGTAGTTTGTTCCAAGAACGTACAGCACAGATAAAAAAGTGTTTCTTGGCATAGGAGTGTTTTACAACTTGACAAATTAGGTTATTTGTTCTGTTGGAAGCGCTGAATTTTAGCTTGCTAAAAAGATATTTTGGCTTGGCAGTTGTTATTATTTTGTGCAGCAGTATTAGTGTTTTAAACTCGATCCAAGCTTTGAGCGGCATGTCAAAAATTTTAAAAGTTGCGTCAGAGATTCGATCTGTGAGCCTGCGATTAAATATATATCTCGCTACATTGTTGAAGGCTACAAGGAGTTTATGCTGGCTAGTAGCGTCACAATTTCCGAAGACTTCGACTCCATAAAATGGTAATGATTTCAGCTTAGTTTTCGCAACGAGCATTTTTAAATTTATTGGTAAAAAGGTTTTCGTGTCGTTTAGTTGTCTAAGTATCCCATACATTTTCCCAATCGTACAATTACATGATTACTCCAGGAAAGAGTGGAATTTATTGTATACCCCAATTTGCTCGCTCGATCTACATAGTTTAATGGTTGACCATTCAAGCAAAGTTTTTCCAGATGATCTGTGTTAAAAAAGCGGTTAAATATTACTATGCATTTTGATTTTAGAGGGTTTAAGGATAATCCATTGCGCTCTGCCCATTTACTTGTCTAATTCACTGTTACAGACACGAACACATTCATTAATTTGGCTAACAGGACAGCTTACATATAGTTGGACGTCGTCGGCATACATATGCATGTCACATATTGATAGAATATTTGGCAAATCATTAACATATAGACTGAACAAAAGGGGACCAAGAATGGACCCCTGCGGTACACCACGTTTTACGGACAGAATAGATGATTTAGAGGCTTGTGTAGCTACTAGCTGTGATCTTTGAGATAAGTATGATTTCATAAAACTTTATTCACTTGATCCTGCACATTTTTTCACAACACCAGGTTTATCATGGGAAGCTATGTTGAAATGTACTAAAATTGAATTAGATTTATTAACTGATATAGATCAGTATAAATTTATTCAAAGGGGCATTCGAGGTGGCTTAGTACAATGTACATGTAGATATGCTAAAGCAAATAATAAATATGTTGATAATTTTGCAAGTACTCAAAAATCATCATATATAATTTATTTCGATGCAAATAATTTATATGGTTGGCCTATGTCACAATCTTTACCATATGGTGGTTTTGAATGGGTTTCAAGGGAATCACTTGATAGTATCAATAGTAATGATAGTGAATATGGATACATTTTTGAGGTAGATTTAAAATGTCCTTTTAAATTACATAACAAACACATTGATCTTCCATTTTGTTGCAATAATCAATTACCAACAAAGAGAGATAAAATTAAACAATTAATTGCTGATTTAAGGGATAAAGAAAAATATATTATTTATTATAAAAATCTTCAACAGTGTATAGAAAATGGTTTAATTCTTCGTTTCTTTCAGAAGCCTTGGTTAAAAGCATATATTGACTTGAATACATTCCATAGAACTAATGCATAAAGTGCATTTGAAAAAGATTTTTTAAACTTTAAATAATGCTGTCTATGGAAAAACCATGGAAAATGTTGATAAACGAGTGGATGTAAAGTTAATTACTGTTCTGGTCCTAAAAGACATTGTGCTAGATCTCTTATTTCAAAGTCCAACTTCCATAGCGTAAAACAGTTTTCAGAAAACTTCTTTGCTTTTCAAATGAAAAGGTTAAATGTGTTATACAATAAACCTTTATATTTAGGTTTTGTTGTATTAGATTTATCAAAATGGAAAATGTATGATTTTCATTATATTTATATAAAACCCAAATACAATGAAAATGTGCAATTAAATTATATGGATACAGATTCTTTAATAATATATTGTTGTTTTTTTTTCGCGCGGAGTCCCAAGCCAAGCGCACCCCTAGCTTTATTTACCGTGGATGAAATGTGATCAGTGAACTTTAGTCGTGGGTTCAAAAGAACACCAAGATCATTGACTGGGTCTATTCTGTCCAGAGTGCTCTCACTAAGCGTGTAAATCGCATATTGAGGAGTACGACAAAATGTCATCACCTTACGCTTCGAGCCATTTAAATTCAGCGAATTGTCGGAGCACCATGTTTGGAAACTATTTAAATCGGATTGTAAATCAGACTAGCAAAAGGTATCCTTGTACTGCAGGCATAATTTCACATCATCAGCGTACATAAGTACACGAGAATGACTTATAACTGATGGAAGGTCGTTTATAAATAAAGTAAAAAGTAGCGGCCCCAAGTGGCTCCCTTGTGGGACACCCGAGGTAACCTGGAGTGTACAAGAAAGAGAATTTTTAAAAAGTACCCTTTGCGTTCTGCCATTTAAGTAATTTAAGATCCATCTCAAAAGATCAACTGGGAACCCAATTAGATCGAGTTTTCTAACCAGAAGTAGGTGATTCACGGAGTCAAATGCTTTACTAAAATCAGTGTAGATGACGTCTGTTTGAAAATTGTTTTTGAATCCCTTTATCACAAATGAAGTGAGCTCCAAAAGGTTAGTCATTGTTGATCTACGTTTCATAAAACCATGTTGACATGGAGATATAACTGACCTACATAGGTGCTGCAAGTGAGGTGTAATAATATTTTCAAAAAGCTTCGGGATAGCTGACAATTTAGATATACCTCTATAATTGTTTGCTTTCAAATTATTACCTTTCTTGTGGAGGGGAATCACAAACGATTCTTTCCACATAGAAGGAAATTGAGACGTTTCTAAAGATAAGGTTAACAATTTGAGAAGGGGCTTGCAAAGGGCTTCTGCGCAATATCTAAGCACGCAGCCGGGAATTCCATCGGGACCAGGTGAATAGACGGGCTTGACTTTTTGGAGATCAATTAATAGGGCGCTTTCGTTTAGTGTGGGACAAAATATTAAGTTGATGAAGGAGAATATATCGTTTGAAAAAACTGAGCAAATAGATCGGCTATTGCCTGATCAGTTGTTGCTGTCATGTTTTCAAAAAATAGCGAGGAAGGATAAGTTGTGGATTTACGCTTAGTGTTAACAAAATTGAAGAACTGTTTCGGATCCTGAAAGAATTGAATCTTACAACGGTTCAAATAATTTTTGTAACACAGAGCGTTAAGCACGGTAAAACTAGACCGAGCGATTAAGTATCTAAAAAAAATAGATTGAGAACCGGTATCTTTATATTTCCTATAGAGTCTAGAGTATAGGTGTGTCAGCTCTTTACTGAACCAAGGTGGTTTGGTGGAGACTGACGGATAGTACAACGGAACACAAGAATTAAAAAACGAATTTACTGTTGAATATAAAATATTTATAGCATCATCCATATTATGACATGAGTAGAGATCGGACCAATCAAAGGCAGATAAGTTAGAGTTTAGCATACGAAAGTCGGCCTTGCGAAAACAAAGTAGTCGCTTAGTAGACTTCTCTGATTTTGCATCTATCTCAGTACCAGTGTCGATTGAAACCTCAAACGCCGGATGATATGGATCTTCAGGTTGAGTAAGAGATGCTATCCTGGATAGAAATACGCGGTCCGGATTTGATACGAAACATATATATATATATATATATCTATCTATATATATATATCTATCTATATATATATATCTATATATATCTAGCAAGCCTTTAATAAAGTCATGTTGTGCTAGTGGAAGTAAAACATTTGATTGTTCATCTGTTGACCACGATGTTCCCGGGATATTAAAATCTCCTATAACTAAAAGTTGGTCTCTATCGGTCAGTTTGTTCGACACTGACTGTATAGCAAAAATATGATTTATGTAGTCTGGAAATTCAGATGCCGGCGGAATATACGAGCAGGTAATATATATTAAACTACCAGGAAACGACAGCCTTACACATATGAACTCTATATTATAGAATTCTTCAAATGCGACCACTTCTGACGTGAGAGTTGAGTTTACGGCAATTAAAACACCACCGCCTCGTCTGGATGGACGGTCATGCCTATAGGTAGTGTACTTATCTGGAAAAATTTTGGAGTTTAAAATCTCCTCTTTTAACCAGGTCTCTGTAAATACAATAATATGGGATGCAAAAGAAAGACTATCCGAATACAATTTAGATAACATACTGTCTATCTTTCTGATAGGAAAGATAGGGTAGAAGATGAAGATGAAGATGCCGCACTACTCTGGCCTTGATTGGGGAGTCTGGTCTGCACGGGTCTTTTTCTTTTATTTGTATTCCTAGTTTCGAACTCCTTTACCACCATAAGATCTGGCCAGAAATATTCTGAGCAGATGGTTGAAAAGAGATCGTTCGGAACAAAGATCTTGAAAGATGAGGTGTCCCTCGCATAAGTGAAATTATACTTTTCTACTTTAATGTTTTTGGCATTTGTTTTGTGCTGTATATAGTCCAACACCTCGGATGCCGTTTGGTCCGGCGAAAGACGAGAAATAAATATTTGTTTTTTGGGTTGAACCACTGAAAGAGATTTTGGTACTGCAGGTTGAGTTTCTGCAGCGCCAACTAGTGCGGGTAGACTGGACTCAACATTCTCTGGAGGTGTCAAGTTATTAGAAATGGGCGGGATAACAGGGGGTTCTACTGCGGATGATACGGATTCCAATTGATCCAAATCTTTTCTAGCTGCTGATCGTAGCAACATTTGGGGATTTGCTACGGTCGACAGCTGATCCGACGTGGAGCTCTGTTTATCATTTTCAGGGGGTTGCGAGGTGTTTGCCTTAGGCTGCATACCACCAGTGGCCTTTTTGCGCTTTAGAGACTCGTCAATTAGCTTAAGGCTATTAAATTGAGAGTCTAGCGCTGAGAGTAAATCACCCGCTCGGCGAAAACTATCTCTAGCAACACCAAAACTATTGATTAGACTCTGTACGATGCCCTTGGTTTGGCGCATAAAATATCTCATCTCTTGCGCAACTAGAAGACAAGGATCACAACAGTAAAGTAAATTGTGACCCTTAGCAAGGACATCACTGGTTCGGCCAGTATATATAGTATTTATAAATAGAGCAGACAAAAGTATCCATAATAGTAATTATTTTGCCCACTGCACATTGGGCCAGTGAGCCGATTTTTCGACGAAAATTCAAATTTTTCATAAAAAGTAAACCTTTTTTTAATAATAAAATTTGAATAGTATATACTTTGACTAAAATGAATTTATGCTCTGGTAGAATCTTCTAAACCAATATAAGTCTTCATTTACATTTCCACAACAGATTTAAGACATTTTGTAACCGATTTTTGTGATTTAAAATTCAAATCGAATTGATAATATTAAAAGAACATTAAATATTCAAACCAATTGATTCTCACGCTCTTTATTACACGTGCCTCATATTGTTTAAACAAATGCAAATGTTTAAATAATTTGATTCACGGCGTCCCCCACCTGTTTTCTAAACCAATATAAGTCTTCGAATAAAAAATGGGTCAATGGTAAATTCCTACCAGAGCGGATTGACATAAAAATCTAGAAAAATCAACATAATTCTTAAATAACACCAGTTTACAAAATAAAATCGACCTCTTCCTCATCGAAGATAACCTTAATTTTCCGGTTAAGTACATATCCCTGATTAAGAAATGGGCACTTAAAATTTGTTGTATGGTGTCAATTTTTTTTTAAGTGTATAAAACGTTTTTTGCCACTTTTTATTTTCTATCTTGAGTTTTGATATGATTTGGGTCATATTATACTCAATTTACAGGTAATAGAATGTTCTTTAATTTTCCTATACACAGCATTGAGTTCCAGTCATTAGTTTAGAAGCTGCACCTCGTCAAAGCTGAAAAAGTTGGAAAAAATGCAAAAAAAAAAATAAGGTTGTCTTCGATGAGGAAGAGGTCGATTTTATTTTGTAAACTGGTGTAATTAGGAGACGTGTGTAAGGTACAAATTAAAACAATAAACGACCCCAAAGTGCCCCAAAATTCGATTCGTTTTTTTTAAATTCTTTCTTTTGCCATTTCTCTGTTACACTGTGCAACATTTTTAATGTTTGGAAATGTAACTGCATTTTGGATTTCAAAACCTGAAAGTACTCATCAATACGAGTTAATCCACATACGGCGTTCTTCTGGCTTAGCTCGTGTTTGGATATTATAGCGATTTAAAAATTTCAATTAAAAATTGGCTATATCTCAACAGTCGAATAAATTTTATCTGTATGTATTCAGGACTATTATAGGTAATAACCTAAGGAATAAAAATGCTGAACAACGTTTATAGAAAAAGTGCAGCTATCGTGGGATAGGCTTCAAAATGTCGGGAAAAATACCAGATTGTATTTATTGTATTTTAATACCAAATGCTATGTTTTATGTACGTTTTTGTGTCTACAGTTTTATATTCACAGTTTTAACCAAATTTAATAACTTGTTGTACCTTTCAATGTCTTTATCGAAAATAAAGTTAAGGACGCGTACCTGAAACTTGAAGACATATTGCATTTATAGATCAATTTTTACACCAAATCTTTAAATCGCTATAATATCCAAACGCGAGCTAAGCCAGAAGAACGCCGTATGTGGTTTAACTCGTATTGATGAGTACTTTCAGGTTTTGAAAACCAAACTGCGGTTACATTTTTCGTGTTGCACTGTGTTATAAATGTTGTTAAAATGGTTTAAAAAAATTATGATCATAATCTTATGGCATAGCCGCAACTAACTGCATTTAAATTTTTAGGAAATTCAGCCTCCTTAACCAAGTCCCCAATATTTATACCCGTTACTCGTAGAGAAAAAGGGTATATTGTATTCGTGCAAAAGTATGTAACAGCTAGAAGGAAGCGTTTCCGACCCCATAAAGTATATATATTCTTGATCAGGATCACTAGCCGAGTCGATATAGCCATGTCCGTCTGTCCGTCTGTCCGTCTGTCCGTCTGTCCGTCTCTCCGTCTAACCGTCTGTCTGTCCGTATGAACGCTGAGATCTCGGAAACTACAAAAGCTAGAGGTTTGGCATTTTGCATTCGGATTCTAGGAGTTCCTACGCAGCGCAAGTTTATTTCAAAAAGGTGCCACGCCCCCTCTAATGCCCACAATAGCAAATATACGATTTTAAAAATTTAAATATTTCGGAAAAGTAGGAATGCAGTTTTGTTGTGTTTATCAATACCTATCGAAATGTAGAAGACATTTTTTAAATCGGACCATTCGTTAAAAAGTTATGCCTGATTAAAGTTTTATCTCCATCTCCCTCGCACTCCCTTTAGCTGAGTTACGTTTATTAGATAGTCGGGACACCAACCCGACTACAGCGTTCGCACTCCCTTTAGCTGAGTGACGGGTATTAGATAGTCGGGACACCAACCCGACTATAGCGTTCTCTCTTGTTTTCAATTTTGTTGTGCGTGACGTCACGGCCTCCACATATGTATGTATGTATGTTCTGCTGGCGCACTTAGCATTAAGTCGTAAATGTGTGTATGTAGCATTTTAAGTGTGACCGCGCAAGGGGAAAAATGAAAATACCAGTCACAAAAAATTTAAAATGCGCGGTTAAAAAATCGATTATATCGCAAATCTTTTCTTTTGTTTTCAAATGTTGAGTTATCTACAAACTTTGGATTTGTAAAAAACAAAAATAAACAATGACTCGCTCTGCTATGTACACACACACGCACGAAATATGGATATCCAAAAAATCAATACAATACTGATATCCTTTTGCTAAAACAATATTTCATTTATATTTCCACAACAGATTTAAGACATTTTGTAACCGATTTTTGTGATTTAAAATTAAAATCGCATTGATTATATTAAAAGAGCATTAAATATTCAAACCAATTGATTCTCACGCTCTTTATTACACGTGCCTCATATTGTTTAAACAAATGCAAATGTTTAAACAATTTGATTCACGGCGTCCCCCACCTGTCTTCTAAACCAATATAAGTCTTCGAATAAAAAATGGGTCAATGGTAAATTCCTACCAGAGCGGATTGACATAAAAATCTAGAAAAATCAACATAATTCTGAAATAATTAGGAGACGTGTGTGAGGGACAAATTAAAACAATAAACGACCCCAAAGTCCCCCAAAATTCGATTCGTTTTTTTTTTAATTCTTTCTTTTGCCATTTCTCTGTTATAAATGTTGTTAAAATGGTTTAAAAAAATTATGATCATAATCTTATGGCATAGCCGCAACTAACTCCAATATTTTTCAATTTTGTTATGCGTGACGTCACGGCCTCCACATATGTATGTATGTATGTTCTGCTGGCGCACTTTGCATTAAGTGTGACCGCGCAAGGGGAAAAATGAAAATAACAGTCACAAAAAATTTAAAATGCGCGGTTAAAAAATCGATTATATCGCAAATCTTTTCTTTTGTTTTCAAATGTTGAGTTATCTACAAACTTTGGATTTGTAAAAAACAAAAATTAACAGTGATTCGCTCTGCTATGTACACACACACGCACGAAATATGTATATCCAAAAAATCAAGATAATACTGATATCCTATTGCTAAAACAATATTTCATTTATATTTCCACAACAGATTTAAGACATTTTGTAACCGATTTTTGTGATTTAAAATTAAAATCGCATTGATAATATTAAAAGAACATTAAATATTCAAACCAATTGATTCTCACGCTCTTTATTACACGTGCCTCATATTGTTTAAACAAATGCAAATGTTTAAACAATTTGATTCACGGCGTCTCCCACCTGTCTTCTAAACCAATATAAGTCTTCGAATAAAAAATGGGTCAGTGGTAAATTCCTACCAGAGCGGATTGACATAAAAATCTAGAAAAATCAGCATAATTCTGTAAGTAATTAGGAGACGTGTGTGAGGTACAAATTAAAACAATATGTTTGCCTAAAGCAAATGAGTATAAAAGCAACTTGTAGACACCGACCGAATTTAGCGTTTTAAAAGAATATTAGACACACGATGTTCTCCTTTGCGCAGTTTTATTCCAAGTGCTGTATGAGCCAATTCGCCGTGAGGCGAAAAAGCTAACAGCGATCAGGGTTGCTTCGAGTGCAACTTAACAGCAGTGGTTTACAGGGTTGGTTAACATGATAATAAATTCAAAAGAAAGCCGTTACATGCCGAGCCGTTGGGGCTGTTTTGATTAGCGATTTCAGCAGGCTGTGCCCCGCCTCACAGCTATCTGCGGCGCAACATGTATCAGCTGTACAAAATTCAAGGTAATATGAAAAATAAGATAAGCAAATGAAATGACTATACATCGCCCGCGTTGAAGAGCTCCAGGTCTTCAATCCAATGGTAATGGGGCTAGATAGTGAATTGCTCGCTTGTAGGTTCCGCATTTGGTCTTGACGACTGCCACTCGCACCTTGCCGTCGGTCCCAGCGATCACTTCTGTGACGACGCCGAGTAACCACATCTGGGGTGGCAAATTATACTCTTTGCGAGATCCTTTGTCCATTTGGCCCTTTGTTGCAAGCTTGTGAGGTAATCCCGAGACCAATCTCGCCAGAAACGTTGATTGATTGCCGATACGAGTTACCACCGCTGCAGGCAACTCAGATTACACAGGCCAACAGTGTTTTTGGTGCAGGCCTATGGGCATTAAATTGTGTTAATATAGATGTATATAAGCATATCTGCATACTTAGTTTTCGCCTTTAACGGGTGGTATTTGTGTAATCGCGGTTTGAAAAAATAGCAACATTTTATGTTTTGATATAAGATATCTTCGAGGGTCAGTACTCAATAGTATTAAAAAATATGTCAAAAAATTTCTTAGATGTCCTTCTACATAATTGCATTTAAGGTTCCATCATAATTTGAGTCAATTTCCATCCAAACCAGCTCGCCAGGGGCCTAGCCAGGGTCTCATACCGGACCCGATTGCAACGAAATGACCTTCCAGCTCAGCAATAGTTATTAGAGCCCTTAAATCTCGCGTCAGTCATCTGACTGTTAGATAGCTTTTTAATTTAAGATTTTATAAACTTATTGTTAGTCTCCATTCAGAGAAGATCCAATAAATAACAAGAGAAAACGCTATATTCGGGTTGGTGTCCCGACTATCTAATACCCGTCACTCGGCTAAAGGGAGTGCGAGGGAGATAGATATATAAACTTTGATGAGCCATAACTTTTTAACGAATGGTCCGATTTAAAAAATTTCTTCTACATTCCGATAGGTATTGACAAGCACAACAAAACTGCGTTTTTACTTTTCCGAAATATTTAAATTTTTAAAATCGTATATTAGCTATTGTGGGCGTTAGAGGGGGCGTGGCACCTTCTTGAAACAAACTTGCGCTGCGTAGGAACTTCAAGAATCTTCATGCCAAATACCAATCCTCTAGCTTTTATAGTTTCCGAGATCCCAGCGTTCATACAGACGGACAGACAGACGGACAGACAGACATGGCTAGATCGACTCGGCTAGTGATCCTGGTCAAGAATATATATACTTTATAGGGTCGGAAACGCTTCCTTCTAGCTGTTACATACTTTTGCACGAATACAATATACCCTTTTACTCTACGAGTAACGGGTATAAAAAATGCATATGTATAAAAAAAAAAAAAAAATATTTTAATGCCCATAGGCCTGCACCTTTTAATAAAGTCCATTTTGTTGACCTGTGTTATCCTTCATCGATGGGGGCAACTGTACTGGTGGCAATGTAGCGAGGGTGGTGCCAACGAGAAAGTGTGCAGGAGTGATAGCTTCCCCATCGTTAGGGCTGTTGCTATCTGCGACCAACGGACGTGAGTTTAGCACCGCTTCGACCTCGACGAGCACAGTCTGGACTTCGTCTTCCTTCAACAGAGCGTTTCCGACTGCTTTGATGAAAAGATGTTTGGCGGACTTCTCAGCCGCTTCCCACAAGCCCCCGAAATGGGGTGCTCGTGGGGGTATGAAGACGAAATCGAATTGGTGAGATCCGCAGAGCGTGCTGTACGTTTCCTTGTTATCTGCGAGATTGGCTTTGATCTCCAGAAGCATTTTTGACGAACCCACGAAATTTGTTGCGTAGCCGCAGTACAACTTTTCGAGAGTTCCGCGGCGACCAATGAATCTGCTGAGACAAAGTAGAAAGGAGTTAGCCGTAAGATCCTTTATAAGTTCCAGATGAATAGCTTTTGTCGAGAAGCAGACAAAAACTGACACGTACATTTTAAGTGGGGTTTTGCCGCGGATTCCTAATGATACTCTAATTGAACCGAAAAGATCCCCCCGCTAACTCTGAATGGCCGACTGCTTAGAATGCGATCAGCTGGTAGATTGCCCATTATTTGAGAATACAACCTAGGCTTGTATCGAAAGCAGTGAGTGTATTGACGTACAACAGCACCGCATTCTCGACGGGCATTGATTAGCCAAATACTTTGGCGAAGCAAGCCGACGAGTGCGCGTGGCCCAACGTGGCAATTGGTGCGATGAATATGCTGGATGTACAACCTTACGAAATAATTTCCCTTCGGCATTAATAAAGGAAACTTGACGTTATGTTCCAATGGAGCGTGCAACAAGCGGCCACCAACTCGCATTAACTGTAACGTACAATTACCAACTGTTTCTAATGTAATGAATGGGTTAAGCTTTTGAAAGTAATTTTGTACGTACTGGTTCTTAGACAACTTTTCAAATTCAATTGCAAATGATTCACGTTGAACAGACTGAACGATCGTTAAAAACGAGAAAGCTAATTCGGAAGCTGAGAGCGTAGTGCTTGTCCACAGAATCCAATTTCGGCCTCTTGTAAAGCGAGAAATATAGGCGACGATGCGTATGGTTTTTAGATACGAGGAGAAATTTTCAACGACGCGAAGAATTGGATTCGACCCAACCTTTGAGATGGTGTGTGATGCAGCATTAGCTCGAATTTCAACCTGGGCGTCTGGTAAAGTCTTCGCCAAATGTTCATTGATTGGCCAAGTACTGGGGTCAGCACTCAAGAACTGTGGTC
>JBAMCJ010001805.1:0-25405 GCA_037075205.1 Drosophila prostipennis
GGGACTTGCTGATCAACCTTTAAGGCTGACTCTCAACGGATGGGGGACCCTAAAATAGAGATCTCACGGTATCACAAGGGACCCACAGAGGTCTAAGTGTGCTAGGCTGTAGTCTGGCAGCCGTCCTAACCTAACCTAACATGTTAAATGTCAAAGTGTTAAGTTAAAAAGAGTTATTGACATGTGTGTAAAAAATTGTAGCCTACATATGTTAGAAACATAAATAACACACACAGTTCATTTTTGTTATTTACACGACGTGTTATAACATGACGTGTTTTGTACACGATGTGTTTTAAACACAGGAAGTGTTTTTCACACAGCATTGTTTAAATTTCTATAACATTTGGGATTGCTGATAAATTCCGTTCTAAATTCCGGTGTTTAGCGATATGTAATATAAATAAATATGCTATAGATTTTAACGTTTTTTTAGTTATGGACCGCTGTACCATTCGGGTTGTCTTGGACTAATGTGGCCCGAAGATTTCGCGGATTGATTTTCATTGTTTTTTTTGATTGGTTGCTGTTTGTACTCGCAAGAGAAAGTGCATTAGTGCTATGCTTAACATATAACATTTTTTGGGGGTTATTCTGAAGAACTACCACCAATAAATTTTCGTCAACTGGGGAATACAGCGGTCAATACCCCCAAAAAACGTTAAAAACACATTTTCCTCCATGGACCGCAACTTCTTCAGCACTGTCACCAAGAAGTTTTCTATGTTAAGCATAAACTCGTAACTAATGAAAAAAATGAAAAAAATAAAATCGGGAAATGTTCAGGCCTCTTTGAATGAAGACATGGTTTGCGGTTTGTAAAAAATATATAGTTGAAAAATATTTAATGAAATTTATTACTTATTACAGTTACAGTTTTATTGACTCGCACACTTTTGGAGTTAAAAACACATCGTGTTAAAAACACATTGTGTAAAAAACACGGCGTGTTAATAACACAAGTCGGCTGTGTGTGTTAACAATTATTTTTCACATTTAACACATTTGTATTTGACAAACATGTCAAAAACTTTGCTCACACTGTAAAATACAATTTTACATGTTTTTAGCATGTGTGTTAAATTCCGAACCCTGGTTGGATCTGAGGATTGGAGGCCCCAGGAACTTTTTTTCTCCCTCCTGCAACTTTGAAGGCCGAGTTTCATGATTCTGTGAATTTATCTACTGTTCTATCCAGCTCTTGTGGGTCTGGAATGCTTTCTGGCGGTTCCATGGGGGATATTCGTTCGATATTGTTTCTCATAGAAACAAAAGAGTGCTCGTCAGAGACTGTCCAGTTTTTGACTGCGCCTACGAGTGAATCTGATCCAACGTTAGATCTATGATCGTTTGCCAAGCTTTGGTTATGAAGGTAGGGACATTGTCCCTATTGCATATGAATAATTTCGAATTTAGAATAAAATCAAATAGAGACTCACCTCTGTCATTATTGTTTAGAGTGTGATTGGCGTTGGATACACAGCTTAATACCAAACCTGTCTTGAGCTCTTCGCATTCCTTTGCCAGTCCTCTGACCAGCGCATCTGGGGGTTTTCCTTTTCAAAAGCCAAGTAGGCCGATAGTATCCTTAAGGAGCAACTTTCCAGCTTCAGGCTTACCTCGGTGTTATCGCCTTTGCTGTAATTGCAAAGTACACTCATAGAAATTTTCCGGTAAAATCGCCCTAAAAACAAGGAAAAACGCCCTAAAACGGGGGTCAATGGCGACTAGGCAACAAATCTAGGGCGAATCGCCCTAAAAATACGGGTGAATTTGTCATACATTTAGGGCGATTTTTCGTAGATCTTGGGTGATTTTTCTATTTTCAAAGGTAATTGCCCTAAAAATAAGAAATTAGACCTTTAAACTAAATCCAGTTTCCTTTAAATCCAGGGCGATTTTTCTGGACTTATAGGCGAATTGCCCTGGAAATCGGAAAAAATACCTTTAAACCAAAGGCAGTTTTTCATAAAAATAGGGTGGTTTTTCTTATATTTAGGGTTTTTTTTAGGGTAATTTTTGAAGGCGAATCGCCATAAAAATAAAACCAAATAAAAGCAAAAATATCAATTAATTTTTCGTCGAGGGGGGGGGGGGTTATGGTTAGGTTGATATTTCCTGGGAACTGGACTCAACACATACACACACACACACACACGAACATCGTTTCAGCTAATTTATTTGTTGAATTGTCGGCGCTATATCGGACGATGCCGTTGGGGGCAGGACGCAGCAGCAGGGACCGTAATCATTATAAGTGAAAAAATAAAAATCTCCATTTAATAATTATTTTGTAAGAGAAAAAAAATATCGCTCAGAAATAATGATTATTATGTGAGCGATATTATTTCGCTTAAAATATCACTCAAAGTGCGATTGCAGCCGTGCTGTATGGAATTTTACAACGTTTTAAATCTGTGCTTGCAGGTAGAACCTCAGTACACATAGAGTTAATAAAAGAAGGTGATTTCATTGTATAAACATTTTAAAACGCGGTTTTTAGTTTCAAAGAGGTAAGCAGAAATACAAAAAGTTGTATCAACCTTAGGACTTTATGTCATTTATATAATGTAAAACGACTTAACAAGATGTTATGAACTATTCCACTCAGATCCAACCCGACATGTGGGCTGGGGGTTAGTGTGTTGGTCCAACGAACTGTAAACACGAGTTCGATTCCCACAGAGAATGTTTTTTTATACAATAAGTTTTTTTGTTTTTTTTAAGGGGGGGGTAGGGTCTATGGCATCAAAAAATCAAGTAATTTTGCGATTTTTTCTATAAAAACTGGTTGGATGGATTTAATTCAAACCAATTGTATATTATAAAGTGTCATTTAAATAACATCCTCTAATTTTTATAGCCGATACTATCGGCTAATATATCGGTGGCAAAGCGATTGCTGGAACACTATTAAAAAAAGGCGTTTTGCGGTGACCACTGTATCTCCTCCAAAAATTATTAGATTTCCATTCTGCTTTTACATTTAGCTTAAGAAAAGAAAAAACCCGCCCCCTGGGAAGCGCGATTTTTAAATTTTTTTTTTAAAGAATTTTTTTTGCATTTCCAAAGTGAAAAATGCGTTTTTTACCTAAAAAATTCGACTTTGGACTTAAAAAAAAAATACTTTAAGTTAAAAAATAAAAAAAAACTCTTCCCAGGGGGCGGGTTTTTTTTATGCAGAAAAATATGCAACAAATTGGAAAACGATCGATTGAGCCGTTTAGAAATGCCGATGGTCACGGACTTTCAAAACGTGGTTTCGAGAAAAACGCACTTAAAGATGCACTTACGTACCTAAAGTCTTGGAGGTTGGGGTACTAGTTTTAGCATAACTTCTAAAGTTTTTGTCCGATTGACTTAAAACTTTTTTTGTAGAATCTTAAAATGTTAATCTACAAGAAAAAAAAATAAAAAAAAAATCGATTTTTTTTTTTTGCTAGACCCTACCCCCCCCTTAAGCGGTTTATACAAAGAAAATTTATTTTTTTATTAGCTCGATGTGTGCTCCGTTCTTCTACCTACAAGCACACATTTAAAACGTTGTAAAATTCCATACAGCACGGCTGCAATCGCACTTTGAGTGATATTTTAAGCGAAATAATATCGCTCACATAATAATCATTATTTCTGAGCGATATTTTTTTTCGCTTACAAAATAATTATTAAATGGAGATTTTTATTTTTTACTCAAAATAAATAATCATTATTTTCAGTCCCTGCGCAGCAGACTTGTATAACCGCCGGTTATAACTGAAAAATCATCTTTGTAATCGAATTTAGGAGATATATATAAGAAGAAAAAACAACTTACTTGAGAAAAACATTAGGTGTCACTACGCGGGATCGAACCCACGGCCTCTCGAGCTGGAGTCTAACGCTCTAGCGCTGCACCGCAGTCCCAACGCGCTAAGCAACGTACAAACACTGTACACATCTTATTTTCTTGCGGTCTAAGTTATACAAACAAAAACTTGTATTTTTTTGCTGATGGCTGGGATACTTCGGTCCGTTCCTTCGCATGCTTAACATAAATTAGTCTTTAAACTCAGAATTTCCATATTTATTTAAGGTTTAAAGACTACTGTAAATTTAACATGCGGACGAAAAAACTTAACTAGTAATAAAAACTCTAATAACAAAAAAAAAAAGTGTTGACCCACACATGAATTGAACCCACGACCTGTATTTTCAAACAGCAAATCTGAAAGTGCGAGTGCTTAGACCGCTGGGCTACCCGTTTTCAAACTTTTGGTGCGATTTTTAAGGCGATTCGCCCGTGAAGTTAGGTAGATTTTCTAACTCACTTGTTTTGACCTGTCAACTACACACACATGTTCATAACATGTTTTACATGTATGTATGTATTAGAGCCCTGCACGAGTATACTTGTAAACAGCTCTGAGCTAGAGCTTGTTTGTTTGTTTGTGACTTTCGAGTCATAGGTCATGGGATTATCGAGTAAGCAAGTAACAGCTCCAAACAAGCTCATGTGCCTAAAGGATACCTTTAAAACAGTTCAGTTCAAACAGCTCACAACAACAAAACAAACAAGTCAAACAGTTCAGCTTATTCGGACAGCTCGAACAGCCCGAACAGCTCACAGGGTCTAGTGTCAAATATTTCCGGTTAATAATTAATTTATAATAAGGGAACAAATTTTTCGTTTATCGTTTATGTTAAATTCTTTAGATGAAGATAGTGTAAAATTCTTTTATGGATAGACAGGATGGTCATAAATCACGAAAATATGATCCTCAATGGATCTTAAGAACCTCGTAATTTCAGTTACAAGAATCTATCGAACCCAACAATGCCTTGCCCATTCTTAAGATATCGCGGTCCATCGAGGCTAACTTTTCAAATTCTTTCCCCACGACCAATCTTCAATAATACATATGTTGCATTTGCATTAGCTGAAGAATTCGCGGAAAAGCAAAAGTATATATAGTATGGCTCAATGTAACGAATATGCGAGAGAATATCAAATTATTTTAAGGAAGATAATGGTATTGATGTACAATGTACAGAACAAGAATTTAACTTTTCAGCTCTGTTCCTTCATAACATTTTGTAGCTCTGTTCTTACATAACATTTTTCAGCAATGTTCCTACATAACATTTTGTAGGTATGTTCGGTAGAGGTGGAGAAAAAATCGATGTGAAAATCGATAGATCGATGTTTAATGATATTTTACAAACATCGATGTTTCCCTCGAAAAACATCGATGTTTTTTTGAAGTAAAAATCAAATTTTCTTAAGTATTCCGAGCTGAACTGGTCCGAGAATCTCGGACCGAGATATTTGTAAAAGTAAAAAAAAAAAAGCGAAGACATGGACAATCAGCTTAAGCGTAAGTAAAATTTGTTTCAATTCTTCGGTATGAACACATGCATTCCGAATATAAATGGAAAACTAATTTCTAAAACGTGCATTATGAAATCGAAGTCTAAGGACAAAGGGCAATCATCGCGAGCTGATGCTATTAGCATGCTAAGGCAGCATCTTGAAAGAAATAACGAACCCGAGGAATGTGACCCACTTTTGTTTTGGAAGGTAACTTTTCGAACTATAAGAAAAATCTTTTAAAATTAATCAATTGTCCTTTAGACAAATTCTGAAAATATGAAGCCATTAAGAGAGATCTCATCTCATCGTGCGAGTCTGAGCGGATGTTCAGCAAGGCTTGGCAAATAATTTCTGATAGGCGGACTCGACTAAAGCCACATACTGTGGACAAACTTTTATTCCTGAACAAAAATCAAAATTCGTTTTAAAATTTGCAATATTAGATCGCGCTAATATTTAAAAGATTGGACAGACAAACCAGACAAACGGACAGACGGACATGGCTAGATCGACAAGGCTGCAACCTTAGTGCAATGTAAGCTATTTACTTATATAATATACATTTTATATGCTTATGTTCTTTATATGTTTATGTTCTTTCGTTTAATCCTAAAAATTTAATTTTTCATTCTAAGTGTCCCAGTTTGTAAAATTTTTTTTTATTTAAAAACATCGATGTTTTTTGTTATGGTCTGTCTCCTGCTCTTGGTAGCCATCTCTTAGCTAAAAAAAAAATACCCTCTGCAAAGGTATATATAGGTTTATGTTTATATGTGTAAAAACTAATGTAAATATACGCCAATCCAATAGAAAAGTCCACTTTTAGTCAAAAACATCGAAAAACATCGATGTTTTTTGACATAAACATCGAAAACATCGATGTTCCCAAAAATCGATATTTCTCCACCTCTAATGTTCGGATACTTGATCTACTAAACATGATCTTTGAGCTACTATACTTGTTTTCTTTCGATCAAACAAACAGCTCAACGTCAAAATTTTTGAGCTGAGCTACTTGATCCGAAAATTTCTGTGAGCTGACTTACTCGAACTGTTTTTCTGAAATTTGAGTCAAAGGGCATTTCGAGTATACTCGTGCAGGGCTCTAGTATGTATGTATCCATTAAAATTCGTTTGAATCTTGGTAGTATCCCAGCAGGAAAGTGAGAAGTTGGTTTTTGTGTTCTTGAAATCCTGTTCCTTTTTGCAGGCGGCGGTGTGGGGATAGATAATTTCTGAGCGTTAAATGGGGGTGGGTTTCTGAGTAGCATCAATATCAGGCCACTTATGCGCTGTGTGATTTCTGTGGCACTACGATTATAATATTTTTTAACAAAAAAATCACCAACTTATAATATTCAAAAATCCTATGATTTACACCAAAACCAAAAGACTTGTTCTCACATTTATTTTTCATTTTTTGGTAATATTAAAATTCTTAGAAAAATATTAATAGTTGTTAATCAAATAAATTAAACTAAATAACTATTATCATAATGTCTATAATCATAATATTTATTGATGAATTTAATTTATTTTACTCAACATTTTTACAATTAGTAATAAGAATGAATGTGGGACTCAACAAAATTATAGAGAAAAGCCACGGTAAGACGATTAAAATATTTGATCACATTTATCAAGGAATTACATTAAAATACAAAGAAAACTATTATTGTTTTTTTACATTTCAAAACATTTTCTATGAAATAAAATAATTTGATCGTCAGATCGTGTTGGTAGTATAGATAACATTTGAATTGGCGAAAACTACATATTATACGTATAATATACGTAACCTTTAATGATTAGGGTCCCTAAAAAAATATTATTTAAACGAAATATTTCTTCGCGGGCAAAGTGTGACCTTAAGTTACAACAAAATTATGACCAATTTTATCTTTCTTTGGAATGTTGGTATTATCAATTATATGATGCACGGTCACATCAGTTTCATTTCGTGAAATTAAAAGTGAAAAATGTGAAAATAGTTGAATTTAATCTAAAAAACAAGAAAAAGGTGAGTGATAAAGTACATGTTGTCGTTTAATAATCTTTATTTCAGCGCTACAGAGGTTAGTACCGCAGATATTTTCGCCACTAATAAATATAAGCCTCCAGATGCTATCTTTAACACAAATTCTGCATTTCAGTGTTTTTAATCTTCACCAGTAGTAAATGGTGTGCGGTGTTCATTAATGGTACATCAGCACTAATTTAGTTGTTTAACATAATCAAAATATTACATTTATTTCAGCCAGGCCGATTGAGACTTCTTGGGAGCAGAACTGTTTCGCCTGTTTTTGTTATAGATATCCGACATAAAACAGCTGATCAGAGGGCAAATGATCGACCATGGCATCATTTCTGGAGAGATCCCCTAATTTTGTACGGAGATGTAATAATGGTAATTACAATTATTCCTGGTCTTACATTCATGTATTAATTATTTTTGATATTTTCAGAAGACAGGCTTACAAGTCATGGAAAACCGGGAATGCTTCAGACACTAACAATTTGTAATTCCAATGCGTCGATTGTAATATTATTAATAAATACACATACAAATATTACATGAAAAAAAGTAATTTTTATTGTGGGAAATCAGATACTGCAAAGCAGTGGAAAACCATAACTGGGAGGTTGTAGAAAAGCAGATATTGCAAGTGGAGGAAAACCATAACTGGGTACGTGTGGAAAATCTATAATGCGGGAAGTCAAAAAACCAGTGGTTTTTGGCCTGCATTCTACTGCCAGAGATCCAGATAGAAACCTCATTTTTCCCTTACTTTTTGTGTCACCCCCGTGTATTTTGAAAGGAGAGATGGAAGAAATGTAAGGGGGTGAAGGAGGTTTAGTCCCTTCCGCTTCTATGGAGAAACCTGATGAAAATATGTTATTTTCCAGTGGTTTTTTCCCGGTGGGCATGCACGAATTTGACTGTGTGCGTGACGTTTTTCAGCTTGACAGCGTACGTGAGCGTCGAAAAGCTAGCAGCGCAGCGGCAGAGAAATTGCCTATCCCGTGGGCCCTGCGCGCTGCTTCAGCTGGCCACCACTGATTTAGGGTAATTTTGTGTGCTTTTTTGTTCAACGTTTTAGGGCGATTTCGCCCTAAAAAGAAGGAATTACTTTTGGAGTTGACTCATAACAAGAGAGAACGCTTTAGTCGGGTTGGTGTCCCGACTATCTAATACCCGTCACTCGGCTAATGGGAGTGCGATGGTGATGGAGATATGAACTTTGATCAGCAATAACTTTTTAACGAATGGTCCGATTTAAAAAATGTCTTCTACATTTCGATTGGTATTGATAAACACAACAAAACTGCATTTTTACTTTTCCGAAATATTTAAATTTTTAAAATCGTTTATAAACTATTGTGGGCGTTAGAGGGGGCGTGGCACCTTTTTGAAATAAACTTGCGCTGCGTAGGAGCTCCAAGAATCTTCATGCCAAATACCAATCCTCTAGCTTTTATAGTTTCCGAGATCTCAGCGTTCATATGGACAGACAGACAGACGGACAGACGGACAGACAGACATGGCTAGATCGACTCGGCTAGTGATCCTGATCAAGAATATATATACTTTATGGGGTCGGAAACGCTTCCTTCTAGCTGTTACATACTTTTGCACGAATACAATATACCCTTTTACTCTACGAGTAACGGGTATAAAAATTCGCCCTAAAATATAGGACAAATTTGCCTTTTTGAAAAAACTAACCCTAAAAAATATTTTCCATGGCGATTTTTCGTATATTTAGGGCTAGCCACCTGTATAATAAGAAAATTTTTCGTAGTTTTAGGGCGACCTCGGTTTTAGGGCGACTTTTCTAGTATTTAGGAAAAATTTCTATGAGTGTAGAAATTTCCTAAGATGCCATTTGGCTTAAATGCAGGTCCGAATTTTACCTTTTTTGGGGTCAAGCAAAAGTTTGTATTCTTTAGTTCCTAGTCCAGCTACCTTGCCTCCTAATACCCAAGGTTCCTGTACTAGGACCAGATCGGCTCCGCCTTCGGTCAGGCGATGTACGAGGGTGGTCCGATAAGTACTTAGCCTCACCGCCCGATGGCGCCACTATCGCAAGAAAACTTTTCTATCGTGTAGTACATTCTAGTAGACGGCTACTGTCGAAATTTCAGCCGAATCGGACTCGTAGCTTTGTTTTGCCAGCGTGTGGCATCATACGTGTTCGCGGATTTTAGAAAAATGGAGAAAGAGCAATATCGGTCTGTGATTCGATTCTTGTTTTTGGAAGGGAAATCACGCAGCGAAATCAAAGAGCGCTTGGATGCTGTGTACGGTGACTCTTCTCCTTCGATAGCGACCGTCAAAAATTGGTTTAACGAGTTTCAACGTGGTCGCACGTCGGTTTTTGATGGGCCACGCCCAGGTGCCCCGAAATCGGCTACCACGGAGGATAACGTCCTCATAACTTAAAGGAAATTCACCTAACTAAGCGTCAATATCTGCTATTCTCTGCTACAACGGATTAAAAACGATCCTTTTTTGAAGCGGATCATTACTGGCGACGAAAAGTGGGTTGTTTACAATAATGTCCAACGAAAAAGATCATGGAGCAAGAAAGATGAGCCAGCCCAAGCCACATCAAAGGCCGATATCCATCAGAGGAAAGTTATGCTGTCTGTTTGGTGGAATTGGAAGGGTGTAGTGCACTTTGAGCTGCTGGGACGGAATGAAACCATCAATTCAGATGTGTACTGTCGCCAGCTATCCAATTTGGCGGAAAAAATTAAAGAAAAGGAGCCGGCACTAGCTAATCGCAAGGGTATAGTCTTTCACCATGACAACGCTAGGCTCCACACATCTTTGGTCACTCGGCAAAAATTAACGGAGCTGAATTGGGAAGTGCTGCCACATCCACCTTATAGTCCGGACCTAGCACACTCAAAAAATTTTTTTTCCTAAATTTTAGAAAATCGCCATAAAATGAAACTTTTTCTTAATTTTAGGAAATTTTCTAAATTTCAGAAAATATTTTCTTAAATTTAGGAAAAAAGACCATAGGAACCGATTTTTATGAAAAACTTTTCTAAAATTTAGAAAAATGATTTTTTTACTTAAATCTATGGTGATTTTTTCTAGATTGTCCTCGAAAAATTTTCTTAAATTTATGGCGATTTCGCCATTAAATGTAGAAAAAATGTACTTCAGCCCTTTCTAGAATCTAGAAAGTCCCCATAAAAAACACGGTAAATTTTTCTAAAATTAAAGAAATTTTCTGAATTAAAAAAAATACTTTTCTTAAAAATAGAAAAGTGTTATTAGAAAATCACCATCAATTTCAGAAAAATTATTTCTATTTCTGGAAAAAAAGGGCTCGGCCCGTCACGAAGTTGGCGACAGTCAGTCGGGTACGTTCGGTGATCGCGCATTTTTGGGGTTACACTTTTATGACCTTGTTTTTGTAAATTTTTATGACCCTGTTTTTTGGATTCTTTTGGGAAAAACAATCGTCGCGACTGTCGCGACTGTCTTGTCGAGTCGCGTCGCGAAATCCGTGTTTTAGAAATTCCTTTGTGTATATGTATGTGTTTGTGACGATTGTGTGTTTTGGATTCGTTTTCTGGTAAGTTCAATGTCTATCCTTGCCGATGCATTTAGTTCTAGATCTGCAGTGACCAAGTATGGAAGGAATTTTAAAGAATTTAAAGTGTGAAGAGTTTTGCGTTCTTTTCAAAGGTAACTCGTGGTTAAAATAATTACATTACATTATAATTACATGCGAGTATTAATTTGTTATTTTAATAGCTGCAATTCTCTGAGGAGACTCTTAAACTATTGACATGGGAGCAACTGCAATCAGTTATTCCGAAAGAGCAGACGGGATCAGCAATTGTTTTCTTCCACAAACTAAAAAACTGGCAGGACTGTGTAAATGTAAGCATAAACTCCTTAAAAATATATAAGTGTGTGTATAAAAGTGTACATGTATATATCAGCGAGAATTTTAAGAAAAACGCGGATTCCCCCATTCCACTTTAAAACCAGTGTCTCATTTACGAAATTGCGTCGCAGCTTTTTAGTTCGTTGAATTTCAAAAGTGTTTAAGGGGGGAGATACATATAGAACTGCAATTTTTTCATGTTTTTCATGATTTTTTTTAACCTATAGGGGATTGTGCTGGGAGTTCGTAACTTGGCATGTTGATTACATTGTTCTTATATAATTTTAACCAATTTTTTTTTTTTTTATCTTTCAAAATGACGGTCGTGGGAATTTTCTTGTCAGGGTATATTGAAAAAAAGTAGGCCAGCTGCGGATCGTCCACAGGTCGCTGTGTAGATCCGATTTTTATGAAACCAAGTTTATTTTGTTAAGAAATAATGTAGAAACTGTCTGAACCTAACTTACATAGAATATTTTAAAAACTCTGGTTGTGGCACTCTTTCAAAGTCTAAAATCAATTTTTTCCATATTTTTTTTGTTGTTTTTGGCTAACAAAAAATACCTAAATGTACAAATTTCTACATTAAGTAGGTTCAGACAGTGGGCAATTTTATTACAAACATTTCCGTAAAAGCAGCATGATGATCGAAGCATTACTTTTTGAGATACACGATCCGCAGCTGAGGAAAACATGGTTTCGAGAAAAACGCATTTAAAGTAGTCAAATATATCTACTGCACATGGAAGGTGGGTGCAGTCATCCTGGTATAAGTTCCAAAATAGCTCGAATTTCTTCGTGAAACTTTCATGACACATTCTTAAAGACTTATTCTACCAATTTAAATAATAAAAAAAATGTAATATTTATTTTTTCTATATGTATCTCCCCCCTTAAATAAAATACTAGTATAATTGTATTAAAATAAATAATTAAGCATAAAAACTATAAAATCCACAAAAAAAATATTTAATACGGAGTCTTTAAAAAATTTTTTTTGTTTTAAATTATTGTTTATTTTATTACATTCAATGCTCGGTACCTATTGTTATTACATAATTTTCCACCTATTTTTTAATGTTATTTTTTACAATTACAGAAAACCGTTGATAAAATCGATTGTGGATACGTGAGTACTGTTATTATTAATTTTATACATGCATTTATTACTCTAACTATTTGTTTATTTTTTTTAGATTAATCTTGAGGAAATTTTAAGCCAAAGTGTCAAAACTAAATTTATTCTGAGTTTTTTTGAAAAGCATTCCAGTCTAAATGTGAAGTACCGCAAATTTGTTAGCCAAATCATATGCGAACATTTTTTGTTGAATGGTATTAAACCAAAGCAACCACTGCTTCTTAACCTTTCAAAGCAAATCCAAGAAAAGTTCCATTCGGAAATTCCGGTAACTTGATAAATAATTATTTTAATATTTATACACTTTGAAATTAACTATTTTCTTAAACCGCAGGACACTTATTATTTAGCTATTAAAGGTAAAAAGCCTGGCGGACTTTTATATAATAACTATTAAAACTTGCTGGCTAAATATAAGAAAGACCGAATTTTCGAAAATATAAAATCAGTGGCAGATACGGAGACGGAAAATTCATCCTGTAATTTGTTTGAAAAAGGTAATATTTTACTCTGTAATATTAGCTTTATACTAGATTTGCTTATTTATGAAATTTGCTTCTTTACAGATGAAGTCTTTCTTTGCCAGGATTGGCTTAAATATAATGTGGAGCCCATAAATGTCGTATTCGAGAAGTGGAATGTGGTCTTTGAATGGAGAACCGAGTTTTTGAAAAAATGCAGTACACTCGACGAGATAATCGACGAATTTCCAATTTTGCGACAAACATTTGGTTTTGAATTGGTATGCCAATATTAATTTTGATGTTAAATTTAGATAATACTTATTACTACTTATGGACATTTCCATTTGAGGCCAAGCACAAAAGTTTAAAATCTTATTGCCAAAATATATCTTCTAGAAGAAATATACTTTTGTCGCTATCAATTAAAATTTGTCTTCAATTTTCCAATATGTTGATAAATGTTGAAAAGAGTTCATTAAAATTTAGCAAAACGAAGTGTCTGGCACTAAATTCAATTTACAGCGAAGAACTAAAAATATTTTTTCAGGATACAAATATAATTTGTTACGCATATATAAAAGTTAGAAATATTTTATATAAAAAAAACTTCTTAATTTATGTATTTGAACCTAATTTTAAATTGCTTCAAATTAACGAAATCGTTCTCTTTGAAAACGAAGTTTACTTTTTATGTGAAGAAGTAGAAACTTCTTATTGTGATCACCTTACTTGCTACAAAAAGGAAAGAATCTGTGATTTTACGATTATGAAATTACAAAATTTGAGCAATCCACCAACGCAATTTCACACACTAAATAATTCAAAATATGTTAAGCCCAAATTTTATTTTTAAGTATATTTATCTATTTATATATATATTATTTAAGACTTACCCATTATTAATCTATTAAAAAATGTATACATTTTATAAAACAAAAATAAAAAAAATAAAATTTTGAAAAATATTTTGTGGTATTTTTTCTGATTTATAGAAAATAGTTCCTGGAATTAAGAAAAATTCTTACTGGTTTTAAGAAAATTCTTTTCTGGAATTAAGAAAAAACCTTTCTGCTTTTAAGAAAATTCCTTTATGATTTTTAGAAAAAACTTTCTGGGATTAAGAAAAATCTTTTCTGATTTTAAGAAAAATCCTTTCGGTTTTTTAAAAAGTCCTTTCTTGTTTTAAGAAAAAAATTTCTATATTCAAGAAAAGTACTTTCTGGATTTTAGGAAAATTTCTCAATTTGATGGCAATTTTTCTTGATTTTAGAAAAGTATTTCTGCTTTTCAGAATTTTTTTCCTAAATTTTAGAAAATTCCTTTCTAAAACATACGGTAAATCGCCATCGACTGAAATCCATGGCGAATTTCTTGATTTAATGGCGATTTCGGGCTGTTTTTTTTTTGAGTGCACCTTCAGCTTACCATTTGTTTCGCTCTCTTCAAAACTCTTTGAATGGTAAAAAACTTTGATTCAGATGAGGCTGTCGAAAACCACTTGTCTCGATTCTTTGCTGGAAAAGACCAAAAGTTCTTCGAGCGCGGAATTATGCAGCTGCCCGAGAGATGGTCATTAGTGGTCGAACAAAACGGCCAATACATAATTGATTAATTATAAGTCCTGATATAAATAAATCATCTTTGAAAATATTGAAAAAAAACGACATGACTTTCTTGCCAACCCAATAGCTTGATTTGCATAAGTCTTAATGACATCTACAGCTGTAACCTCCAGCACAGTGACGTCGGCCTCCTCCGTATCGCACGTCCTCGATTGCCGGTCTCGCATTACTCTGCTTAGCGAAGAATCGGTAGAGTAGCCGTCCTTCGACCCACCAGGTGCCTCCAATTCCTCGGCCAGCACCTTCTCGGCCGGCAGAGCTTCCAGCGGCATTGCAGTCGCCCTTATAGATATTCATGTGGATGGTACTAAATCCGAAGTTCAGATGTCCTCGAGCTGCCTCGATTCGAGCAACAGACTCCTTATTTAGGACCACGATCACCTGGTCTACGTCCCCTTCATGCTCCTCCACTAGGACGACTTTCCAGTCCTTCGTGGGGAGGTGCGGATTGCATTCCTCCGGGGTCTTTTTCGCAGCTGGGAGCCAAATCCGAGTTCGAAACCTACCGCGTCCATGTTTCTCTCGTACCGTGCGCAGGTATATGACGGAAAGCTGGGACTCCACTGCCTTCCACTTATTCCTGGGGATCCTGCCCTCCGGATTGCCCCTGTCAATGAGACCGAGAAGGACTCGATCCTTGGTTATCTCGGCGAAAGAGACCGATGGCTGGACAATAGATCTATTCGCCGATGGTCCGGGTTGCTCAAGGGATCGCTGCCATTTCGCCTGAACTTGGGTGGGCCCATTCCACCTTCTTCAGCCAATCAGGCGAAGGTTTGGCAATGTTGCTTCTTGCCTGAGAGCGCAGAGTCTGGACGACCGTCCGCCTTTCTGCGTACGTATATTTAGTTGCCCCAGCGGGTGGACCGAGCGCCTTGGCTGAGCCTATCGTTACCTTAGGCGCTATAGCGCTTGTGGCGAACGTATCGGCGGCCGGCTTTCTACCACCCGACATCCCCAGTTTGGCTCTTTCTGGACCGTGCTAGTGCGAATGTTGAACCAGTGTTCAGCGTTTCTGTGGATTTTTTAAGAGTTCCCGTCTCTGTATTTTGTTGTTATTTGTTTGTATTGTTATCCACGAGTTGCTGAGAAGGGGAGAGGTCCGCCCGGTAAGGCGATAGTTAGAGCAGGGAGTCGGCATATCCCTGTACACACCGATTGTCGGGCTTGTTTTTAATCCGGCCCCCAGCCAGGCTGACTCTTGGCACGGTCCGAATTACAGCGTAGTCCGGTTCGGAGTGAGATGTTGTTAGCCTGCGAACCGCTCGGTTGCCCCAGCTTCGGAATCATCTTACAAGTTCCTCAATCCTTCTACTTGTTACATACTTTTCTCCGAATACAATACACCCTTTCACTCTACGAATAACGGGTATAAAAATGTTGCCACCACATCGTACCTGCTGTACTTACGTAAATTACCTAATTACAAATTTTAAAAGGTAACGCGATTTTAAACAAGAAAGGAAGCTAGCTTCGGCCTGCCGAAGCTTATATACCCTTGCAGATAATTCCTATTAATCACTAATTTTCCGATCGTTCCTATGGCAGCTACATATATGATATAGTAGTTCGATATTAATAAAATTAAAATCAAAATTCGAAAACATTTAAAACAAGAGGGAACGTTAAAGTCGTGTGCCCCGACTATCAGATACCCGTTACTTAGCTTTCCCCCTGCGAGGGATAAGGAAATATAAAACTTTGATCGCGCATAACTTTTTAACGAATGGGCCGATTTAAATACATTTCGATAATTATTGACAAACACAATAAAACTGCATTTTTATTTTTCCGAAATATTTACATTTTAAAATCGTTTATAAGATTTTGATAAAATGTTATTCCAAATTCAGAATTAGATAAAAAATGGTACTTCCAAAAGTAGGAGGTTCAAAAACACCCAAGATATAATTTTTTACATTTTTGTCCCCGGATATTCCTATGAGAGCTATATGATATAGTTGTCCGATCCGGCTCGTTCCGACTTATATACTACCTGCAATAGATATAAGACTTTTGGGAAAGTTTTAGCCCGAAAGCTGCCGATAAGCCCGATAAGACTAATTTGCGTAGAAACAGACGGACAGACGGACATGGCTAGATCGACTCGTCTAGTGATGCTGATCAAGAAGATATATGCTTTATGGGGTCGGAAACGTCTCCTTCACTGCGTTGCAAACTTCTAACTGAAGGGTATAAAATTGAATTTTTATAATTTTCCCGACAATTCCATATTAACATTCTTTTTCACCTTTCAAAATGACATACGTAAAATCGTTTTACTCAACCCGCGGCACAACCCAGAATAAAAAATAACATAGGTCCAATCTAATTACTAACATTCTCTTTATTTAAATATTCCTTTGTATATGATTAAAATGCATGATGTACTAGTTAATAGTTGCAACTGGTATTGGATTTCTTCCATGGTATACTTTTTATGTGTAACCTAACGTTTATTTCTTTAGTTTACTTGATTTGTAGTTAGCATTTTGCTTTTGCTCACTCTGTTCGAAATGAATGCAGAATACTGTATCTTGTTGAGTAAATTAAAAATTAAAAATGGATAATCATACGTTATGTGGATCGTTTTTAATCCTAAAGGTGGGCGACAATAAATTATAGGAAGCAGGAAACAGGTTGGGGGTAAAATTGTATCAGTGACGAGAATAAATTAGAGTTTGGGAACAAAATACATTTTATCCGTATTCTGAGATTATCGAATGTAGATAGCGAGTTTTAGGATAATAATGAACTTTTAACTTATAGCGTATAATTTGCTGGATTTGTTTAGTTTCACTTTCAATAAGTAGCAGCAGAGTGTCGATCAGTTCTCAGGGTTTCCTACGCGGATCAGTATTGTTGTTGGCAGCGGTATATTTGTTTGTGGCAGCATTTGAACAACCGCTCGCCATCTAATCGTCAATAGTGTACTCGGGCATCTTCTCGTACTTTTGCTTCGTGCCCTCGTGGCTGGTATCCACCAGCAACGCCGTGTGCGAGTAACCCATAGTCACCTGAGGTATTTTAATGTTGTCCAACTTTGGCACCTCCTTAGGCACTGTCGACGACTTCTGGAACTCACCGATGCCCAGCTCTCCAAACGTTGGCGATGCGCCCCAAGCGATAAGTGTGTCGTCGGCCGAAATCACGATAGATGTGTTGGCACAGCCAATGTCGGTGATATTCCATCCGGACAGATCCTGAACTGGCTTGGGATACATATTAGCCTCGCCTGTCTTCTTATTTTGGCCGAACAGGAATAGCAAGCCCAGCTCATTAACGATCAGACTAAAAGTGGATCCGCAGTAGACGCTACGCCCACCCCGACCCTGTGTGTCGTAAAACTTCATTAGTCGCGGTACCATCTCGTCCTTGGGCTCTGCATGGCCGAGACGCCCAAAACCGCCAAAGCCCCAGCTGTAGACGCGTTTCTTGGAGTCAATGGCGACCTTTAAAGGAAAGATTTTTCAGATATCGATAAGCTGCAAAATTATTTTCCTCTTACTGTGTGGTTGTTGCCGCAAGCAAAATCCACGATCTGCACACCATCGACAGGCGTTACATGGCCTTCCTTGCTCTTCTCTATGTACAGGACCACCTTTTTGGGCGACGTCTCGAAGTGGAATGACAGCTTGTTGGCGTTTACAAAATACTTGGCGTCAGTGTTGTGGCCCAGTTGCCCGTATTCCGGCAGTCCGAATGTATGCAGGCTCCCCTTGATGTCCAGAATGACCGAGAACTCGGCCCCACAGCCGATCCGGATGATGGGCGGTCCTCGGTAGTTGATCGGCGTGGGCGAATAGATATTGGCGTGGGTATTCCCCACGCCGCACTGGCCAGACTTATTCTCGCCGCAGGCGTATACGGTGCCCGTGTCTGTCAGAAATAGAGTGTGGTGCCGGCCGACCGCTGCTTGCACTATGTTCAGCTGTTCCAGGGCCGGAATAAGGGTGGGCTTCTCCGCCAACTTGATGTCTTGGCTGAGGCCCAGCTGGCCACTGGGATTGCGCCCAAAACCAAGCGCCTTGCGGTCCATGTTGATAACAATGGTGTGGGCGGCACTGGGTCCGCTAGCCACATATCGATACTGCGAAAGAGGATCTCTGTGAAAATAGTTCGAGGCGACGTGGAGGATGGCTCACCTTCTCATCCGTAAACCGGTGAAAGCTGTACAGGTTTGGGCGCACCTTCGTAACGTTCTTGCGGTCCCGCTTACCGGTCAGGTCCCAGGTTACCATGCCGGCAAGCAGCATCTGGCCCGGAGTTTTTTCCAACGTGGCCAGCAAGTCCTCGGGCAGCTTGCTGGGCGGGTCAAGGTCGTCGTGGGGAATGAGAACCTCCATTTGGTTGGCAGCGGCCGCCTGTTGGTGCACGCCGTCCTCTTCGGACTCATCGCTGAACTCATCCTCGTAGTCAGACTCCTTCTTCTTCGGGCGCCGCTTATTGGGTCCGGCTCCGTTGCCTCCTGCCTTGCGCTTGGCTGACATTTTCTTGCTTATCGGGTTTTTTACTGGACTGGGATGGATTTTTGCACGGTGGCTGAAAGGGAGCAAAGTAAAAGATAAGTTTAGCCCTAAAAACCGGAACCAGAATTCGCACGCAGCAGAGCGAAACGCGAAATGTGTTTATGGTATGAAATTCAAGAATTCTAGAAAACAAAGTCATAAGGGTGTTATTTTCTGAAACATAAAAAAAATCATTAAAATTAAAAGCCAGTCTAAATAACAATGTAATGACTGACCAATTTTAAAAGGCGAAACAGAAAAGTCTTTTAAATAACACCGAGATAAAGGGTTAGGCGGTTACTCTCAATTGAAAAGCCCGACAATGAATTTGATGTAATTAAATACATGCAATGTGTTCAGGATTTCATGAACTTGGCTTCCCATAAACGCAGTAAAATGCCAGCAAGCCGCTCTCGAACGTTTGGTGGTGTGCAGTCGCCTGTGTGTCCCTGCGTTTGTGTGGTGGTTTTTGCACAGAAACAAAATGAAAGCCGAAGGAAGCGACGCCAACAAATAGAGGGCATATTTCATGCCTTCACTTATAGAAGTTCTTAAAACTTAGTTAATAACTCTTATGAAATAGTTTAACTCTTGAGCTATTTTCTTAGCTCGAATAGAGCCAACATCAACATAGCGACATCAAAGGCAAATGCCCGGTGCATTTTAAAGGTAGCGTCACTTTACAAACACAGAGACATTTCACGGATTCAGCGAACAGAAGAGTTTGCCGATTTGCTGTGCTATTTTTTCGTGTAATAGAAATGTATCTAAAATCATTTAATTTGGCGGTTGAACTTACAGTTGTGTGTGCGGCTTTATTACTTTTCGCAGAAAAATTACAAACAACAACGCTGGTTTACAGAGCTGGAACAAAAATCGATGATTACTCGAACCTATCGATGTCTCCAGAAATTAGGCAATCGATGTTTCCCATGCAGCCAACGATTGTTTCAAGTTTTTGCACTAATCTTAATTTTGAGACTATCGTGTTTTAGAAAAACTCCCTTGTTAAGGACCGTTCACACAAGAACTGAATTTCTCAGTTTATTTAGTTCCGGGTACTTAAATACGGTATCATCTGCATTCAAAATGATTTATAAATTTTTTTCGTATTTATTGGCCCTTATAATAAAGACTTTACTTTTTGCAGCGAAATTTATTAGTCGGGGTTTATTACCACAAACACCTGACCATATACACCAGTTAATAGGGTCTTCCCACAGAGCTCCATCCACCATCTACCATCCGTTGCACATTGGGCCAGCGAGCCGATTTTTCGACGAAAATTAAAGTTTTAAAGCTAGGTTCTTCAAATTTGGTACGTATGATAGTGTCGATGCACATAAAAATATATCTAAGTTTCAGACCGATCTGACCACGCCTTCCCCAGCCGCCCATATGAGATAGCTTTCCTCTTATTGATACTTGTACAGTAATAAATAATGCTAGCACTCGTTTAATTCAACAAATGTTTTTAATTCATGTTTTAAACACTTAACCTTAATATTAATAAGTAAAAAATAACAATGCATTCAAAATGATTATGAATAAGTATTTTACATTTATGTAAAAATGTTCCTAACAGTCGTCTTCTACATCAATTTCTATTGAAAACGGATTTTCAGAGTCAGAATCTGAATCACTATCACTATTGCTAGTATTAAAATCGGGAACATTGTTATTATTGTTCATGTTACAAGCAGTGGCGGATCTAGGATTTTTTTGTGGGGGGTGATATCAAAACAATTTTTTTGTTACATACTTTTTCAATACCAAAATTATTTTCATTTTTCACCCGAGTGGGGGGTGATATTTCACCCATATCACCCCCCGTGGATCCGCGCATGGTTACAAGAATATAGCAAGTTTGGTGATTCCAAAATTTGTATTACGTCTGCTACAATATGTGGGATTTATACATATCGGGGCAAAATGGAGCAAAAAAGCTTTTTTCTACTTTTGGACAACATCAATAAACGCACACAAAGATAACAAAACATGAACAAAGACTTGTTTAATACAAATATTCTACATACCTTTGGCTTTCTTTTCCTTAATTTTAGTACATCAGTAATTTTAAACCACAACAATTTTGGCACGCTCGTAAGTAAACAAAATCTTTTCCGCGCTTTTTAGTTTCGCACGCATGCAATCAAACAGCTGACTTTGAAGGGCTGCCAAAATTTCAGGGATGCATCAAAACAATTAAAATCTTTTGATTCATTTTAGTCAAAGTATATACTATTCAAATTTTATAGGGTCTTCCCACAGAGCTCCATCCACCATCTACCATCCGTTGAACGGATGGTCCGTAAGGTTTTGCTGTTCCGAAAATTTCCCAGTTAGTCCGCCATCCAATTTTAACGGACTTTGACGGGCTCTTTTATGCGATAGTTAGGCGATGTTTTTTCGGTGCAACTCTGAATTCTTCCTCTTGACTGTGAAAAATGGAACGTTGACTACGAGAACAAATCAAATCAATGGCGGGAAAAAATTAAATAATGCTCAAGTTCATTGTTTTTTGGCTATTGTTGAATTATTTGTAGTTTGTTATGAGTGGAAAAGCATTCGCCAACAAGTTGCTATGTGTGGGCCAAAATTTAAGCTGTTCTGCAAACGAAAACATCAATGTTTTCAGCGAAGTCTCAGAATATGATCTGCAATTCGTAAATACTAACAAATATTAATTAAAAGTGTCCTATGTACTCCTATAAAGCTCCAAAGTTGCTATAAATTACCAAAACAGCACAAATTTGGTTTTGTTTACAAATTTTACACATTAACATTGGCCAGACAGAGGCGTAGTAAGAGCGGAGTGTGGGGTACGGGAGGTTAGGCTCTCCCCCAGTCAGTAATATGTATGCATACTCGTTATAGAATGTGTTATAAAAGCTCAGATATGTTTTAAACTATTATCTTATGCTATTTATTATATTATTCTACAATAAGTTTAATTTTACGCCAGTTTTGCCGAGTTAAAATCCCCCTTCGTCAATGTTGAGTTGAGCAACTGCTCTTAAGTCAGCTGTCATCGGATGGTAGATGGTGGATGGAGTTCTGTGGGAACACGAGTTTCACATTCGTCAAAAATCCCAACCGTTTCACACGGATGGACTGTATGGGAAGAGGCTATTATTATTAAAAAAGGTTTACTTTCTATGAAAAATTTGAATTTTCGTCGAAAAATCGGCTCGCTGGCCCAATGTGCGTTGAACGGATGGTCCGTAAGGTTTTGCCGTTCCGGAAATTTCCCAGTTAGTCCGCAATTCAATTTTGACGGACTTTGACGGGCTCTTTTATGCGATAGTTAGGCGATGCTTTTTTGGTGCAACTCTGAATTCTTCCTCTTGACTGTGAAAAATGGAACGTTGACTACGAGAACAAATCAAATCAATGGCGGGAAAAAATTAAATAATGCTCAAGTTCATTGTTTTTTGGCTATTGTTAATTATTTGTTGTTTGTTATGAGCGGAAAAGCATTCGCCAACAAGTTGCTATGTGTGGACCAAAATTTAAGCTGTACTGCAAACGAAAACATCAATGTTTGCAGCGAAGTCTCAAAATATGTTCTGCAATTCGTAAATACTAACTAATATTAATTAAAAGTGTACTATGTACTCCTATAAATTTCCAAAGTTGTTAAAAATTACCAGCACAGCACAAATTTGGTTTTGTTTACAAACTTTTCACATTAATATTGGCTAGACAGTGGCATAGTAAGAGCGGAGTTTGGGGTACGGGAGGTTAGGTCGTCAAAAATCCCAACCGTTTTAAACGGATGGACTCTATGGGAAGAGGCTATTACAACATAAAATCGTGAAAATGCTCCACGAAGGCGGCCTTGATTTTCCGGTAACAACAAAAAATTCAACGATAGTCAAGAAACAATGAGCTTTAACATTATTTAATTATTTCCCGCCATCGATTTGATTTGTACTCGCAGTCATCGTTCCATTTTTTTCAGTCAAGAGGAGGAGTTCAGAGTTGCACACACAAAAACAGCGCCTAACTTTCGCATAAAGTCAAAGTCCGTCAAAATTGGATGGCGGAACGGCAAAACCTTACGGACCATCCGTTTAACGTATGGTAGATAATGGATGGATCTCTGTGGAAAGACCTTATAATTTTGTAGGAAGTAGGCGTTTTAATTAAAATATAAGTATTTATTTTAACTTCAAGGGTATATATGGCTTGCCGAAGTTGACTTCCTTTCTTGTTTATAATGTTGCACTATAGGCTGGATGACCTCATTTTGTGGGCAAAAATAAATTTAAAAAATTATATTTTTTTAGTTTTGTTTATAATGAAAAGAATATAATTACCCAATAAAAATTGAGTGCTAGCAGTTTTCGTCGTACTGAGTACTAGGCTAAAGCCTTGCCGCAACTCCTAAAAGTAGTTTTTTCATTGGTTTTTGAGGGTTTCCTTCCATTTATAATTTGTTATTGGCACATCGCTTCTGCACAAACACTCCCAAAGATCAAATTTTCCATTCTTTTGGCCGCGGCTAAAGGCATTCATCGGAATTCATCCGCTAAATGTGGTATTCTTTTGGTATTTCCTTACCATTTTCTTAGCTCAACTGAGTACCGCAGTTGGAAAAAGTCCCAGCTAAAGGCGTTAGCTACCTATTTGCCTCTCGCTTACTCCAATGGTTAGCTAGCAGTTTTCGTCGTACTGAGTACTAGGCTTTAAAATCAATAGGTATACCAAAAATATTAAAAAGCTTTATAACATTATTCTTGTGAAAAAATGCTGTAAAATAATTGTTTAATTAATAATATATAATTACAAAGAGAACTGTATACCATTACTTAGAGATTTCATCGTAATTGACAACTGTGCTAAAAATATACATGTGTTTTGCCGTTTTAGGTCGAGGCCTTTAAATCAGTGGCCCAGCGGACCAAGGCGCATGGTATAGCGAAACTATCGCAAAATGTTCGTAAACGGACTTAGAAACGATAGAAATCCGCGAGTTTGTACTAAAGTCTCGTTAAATGTTCGCCAACGGACTCAAAAAAGAGCGTTTAGTAAACAAAAACCGGGCGTCATATTTTTCAGCCTTATGTCTAGTTTTCATTCACTTTTGAGCTCGTTTGCGATAGTTTTACGAGACTTTACCGTTTTTGTATCACATCTGTTTTTGTTTCCATGGAAACTGACTGATGCGCAGTTTCTCGGCACACGGAATCGTTCGTTTCTTTTCGTTTCTTTTGTGCGTGTGTTCTTTTGTGCTTAGAAACTTGCAGAGTGATATTAAAGAAAAAAAAAAACAAATAAATCAAAAATCACATGTACATACGTTCTTCTTCGTTTTTTAGCCTTCTTCCTGGGATTTTGCGGTGGAAGTGAAGAGAAGAGCAAAAGAACTTAATAATGTCATTAAAACGCAAGAGGAGGAATTATATATGCGAATCGAAATATATAATAAACAGTGCTGCTAAGATAAATACTGTTGAAAAACATGCGGCAGAGCAGAGATTAGTTAGTTGGTAAGTAGACTTAATCAGCAACTCACGAGTTAAATTTAACTTTTATGTAATATCCTTTACAGATTTCTGAACTTATGATGTCAGGCGAGAAAGCGTTTGACAAATGGATTCGAAGCTCTTGGCGCTCAATAGTGTCTGACGACCTCGCACGGCTGTACTCTAGCAATCCGTTGTAAGTATTTTTAGTATAATTACATATATTACAATGCACAATATTACAAAATCGTTTTTTACAGCGGGATTTAAAGAAAGATTTTCCCTGGAAGATGCCGATTTCGACAGGATAACCCAGAAGCAGGGACCGTAACAGTTATAAGTTTTATTGATAAAACTTGCACTGAAAAACTTATTTCCTGATTTTTATTTTTATTCCTCAAAAATAACAGTTATTTTTTGAGTTTTATTATAAAACTCATGATCATGATGAGCAAAAAAAATAAAAATTCATCAATAACGATTATGTGTGAGTTTTATTTTATAAAACTCAAAATAAAACTCAATTCGCTTTTGCGGCCATGGTATTAAGAATTTAAATATGGTTTAAATTGGTCCTTCTTCGTTTGGCCATGTAGTTTCAATACATATAATAAAAAAAATTATATTTTAACATTATGCTATTTTAAAAATTGATTTAAGGTGAAAAATGGGCCTTTTTGTACAACTTTTTTGTGAAGGCAGGATAAATATTGGTTTTTATGGAACTGATAACTTTCGATTAAGTTGCAAGATCTTTGAAGTTGTTCGCAATACAAAGTTAAGCCGGAAGAATTCGCGAATTTTATTTGATCCGTTCTTTCATAAAAATTATGACGGGAAAATATCATGGTCATAATTGAGAATGCAGCAATACTTCAGTTATGTGACTGTTTTCACCCCTCGCCATGAAGAAATCGCGGATTTTTTGACCTGAAGAATT